>PVJL010002860.1:0-178007 GCA_004026885.1 Lyroderma lyra | reverse complement strand
GAAATCTGATGCCAGCCTGATGGGTTTTCCTCTAAAGGTTATAGTTCTTTTTTCCCTGGCAGCCTTGAGAATTGTCTCTTTGTCTTTAGTTTTGGACATCTTTAGTACCATGTGTCTTGGAGAAGATCTGTTGGGGTCCAGGTATCTGGGGGACCTGTTTTCTTCTTGAACTTGGGGTTCCAGATCTTTCCATAGGTTTAGAAAGTTCTCATCTATGATTTGTTTGAGTAGCTCTCTGTAGATTGTTCTGCCCCTTCTTCTATTCCTATTATCCTGATGTTGTTTTGTCTCATGGAGTCGGATATTTCTTGCAGATTTGTTTCAATCCTTTTGGTTCTATATTCCCTCTTTTCCTCTTTCTGAGCTGTTTCCATGTTCTGGTCTTCAATATCACTAATTCTTTCCTCCATCTGGTTGGTCCTGTTTCCTATGGCAGTTATTTCATTTCTCACTTCTTTTATGGTATTATTTTTTTCTCGTATTTCCATCTCAATCTTTCTTATGTTTTGAATTTCTTTGTTAAATTGTTCTTTTTGTTCACAGAGTTCCTTTTTTATGTCGTTTATATCCTTTTTTATGTTATTTATCTCAGCTATGGTGTTCTGCCAATAGGTTTTTCATTTCTCTCATAGCCTTTAGAATGGCTGCTTTAAATTCTCCGTCACTTAAATTCGACCCTTCCAGATGTAACAAGCTGTCTTCTGGGTTAATTTCATGTTCTTTCTGAGGAGTTTTAGTTTTTAAGGAATTCATCCTGTTCTCTGGGATCTTCCTCTTTGACATGAGGGCTTTATGTTCACTGTCCAGATTATTGCTTTTGTGGTGTCTTGCTGTAGGGCAGACACTAGGTGGTGCTGGGTGTCAAGTTTTGGGGGAGAGGGGGCTGTTTGTTTCTTGTTTCTGATCTCCTACTGCGTTTGGAGGCTATGCGCATATATCCTGGGGAGAGGCCAACAAAAGGCTTTCGGCCCTTTGCTGGGGAAAATCAGTCTTTCTTCCCAGCCCTGATTCAGTAAAGGCTCACACTGCTTTTGGAACTCTGGGATTGCACGAGGAAGTGCCCGCTCCATAAGTCCAAAGCTGTGGGCCTAGCCTGAGACAGCAGGGTCACCTTTGCAGCAGGCTGGGAACAGGAACTGCAGCCCTGTGTAGGTCTCCAGGGGGCTTAGAGCTGGGGTGTTATCTTTGCAGTTCAGAGTCCTTGCTCAGCCCTCCTACCACTCAAATGTTCCAGAGGCTGGCTTCCAAACTCCTTCCATCCCCAGCTCCCCAGTCTCTCTCCCCTCCCCCAAACTGCGCAACCTCGAATAGTCAGCAGGGATTGTGTCCGGATCCCGCGTGGTCCGTCTCTGCTCCCTTCCCTCTCCCCGACTCGCCCCCTTCTCGCCAGCCTTCAGGTGTTTACTTGCGATTTGTGGATTTCTCAACAGCCGGTTTGTCACTCAGGGTCCTCTTTCTTGGCTCCTGGATGGCCATTCAATTGTGTTTTCTGGGAGAGGCTTTAGGAACCTCCTCTCCAGTCGCCATCTTGTCTTCTCTCTCCCTCAATCTTTCTTATGTTTTGAATTTCTTCGTTAAATTGTTCTTTTTGTTCACAGAGTTCCTTTTTTATGTCGTTTATATCCTTTTTTATATTATTTATCTCAGCTATGGTGTTCTGCCTGTAGGTTTTCATTTCTCTCATGGCCTTTAGAATGGCTGCTTTAAATTCTATGTCACTTAAATCCGACTCTTCCAGTTGTAACAAGCTGTCTCCTGGGTAAATTTCATGTTCTTTTTGAGGAGTTTTAATTTTTAAGGAATTCATCCTTGGGTTCTTCCTCTTTGACATGAGGGTTTTCTGTTCAGTGCCCAGATTATTGCTTTTTTGGTGTGTTGCTGTAGGGCAGACAGTAGGTGGCACTGGGGGTCAAGTTTTGGGGGAGAAGAGGCTGTTTGTTTCTGATCTCCTGCTGCGTTTGGAGGCTATGCGCATATATTCTGGGGAGAGGCCAACAAAAGGCGTTCCAAAGGCAGCTCTGCCTTCTGCCCTTTGCTGTGGAAGTTGTTTCAAGGCTTGTTTCTGCTGGCTGGGGTGAATGCTATCAAATCAGTCTTTCTTCCCAGCCCTGATTCAGCACCTGGCTGTCTACGGGCTCACACTGCTTTCAGAACCTTGGGGTGCACGAGGAAGTTCCCGCTCCATAAGTCCAAAGCTGTGGGCCTGGCCTGAGACAGCAGGGTCACCTTTGCAGCATGCTGGGAACAGGAACTGCAGCCCTGTGTAGGTCTCCAGGGGGCTTAAGCTGGGGTGTCATCTTTGCAGTTCAGAGTCCTCACTCAGCCCTTCTACCACTCAAAAGTTCCAGAGGCTGACTCCCAAACTCCGTCCCCAGCTTTCCAGTCTCTCTCCCCTCCCCCAAACTCCACAGCTCCGAATAGTCAGCAGGGATTGTGTCCTGTTGTGGTCTGTCTCTGCTCCCTTCCCTCTCCCCGACTCGCCCAATTCTCGCCAACCTTCAGGTGTTTACTTGCGATTTGTGGATTTCTCAACAGCGGATTTGTCACTCAGGGTCCTCTTTTTGGCTCCTGGATGGCCATTCAATTGTGTTTTCTGGGAGAGGCTTTAGGGACCTCCTCTCCAGTCGCCATCTTGTCTTCTCCCCCAATCTCTCCCATTTTGAAACTGGGCCCAAAGTATGCATGTAGCTATCCAGGAATGCATGTTCTGAGGCTCTCAGCATCTTCTCTTTTCCTTTACTTTGCTCGAATAAGTCCTTTTGGTGGCAAACTACCTAGTTGATATTATTATCAAGTCAACACTGTTCTGCCTAACAGTATTTTCCCCAGGACCAAATCTATGACATTTTGTGGTGGAAAAAGGCCCCCTCTCTGGAGATGGCAGAGCTGTTTCTGAAAACAGCTGGGGAGTAGAATCAAAGCAACTGAGACAGCAAACTCACAAACTTGGGCATGCATGACAGGCCACTGATGCTGGTGGGAGAAAGTGCTGAGACTGTGGCATTTTGGGGGCACAGGGTTGAGCTTCAAACCTGTCAAGGAGACATACTCTGCCACTAGGGGGAGCTCTGGGCCATGTTAAGAACCACTGTGCATTTGACGTGTGATTGTGCATGCATATGTTTATAAATCTGTGTGCGTGTGTGTGTGTGTGTGTGTGTGTGTGTGTGCGCGTGCGCACGTGCGCATGCACAGACTCACAAGCACCTGCAGTAGAGTGTGTCCACCATACTTGCAAACTGAGAGGGATTGGAGAGTGAACCTGGAGAAATGCAGATTTGTTTGTAGAAAACAGGAATAATTAATTTGAACTATAATTTTGTTTCTTGTAATGAATTACAAAATGAATAAAAGGAATTGTCATTATAATATTGAATTACATGAAAATTTCTGAAACTTGAACCAAAAATCAGTATAAAAAAATGTGTGGTTACCATCCAGTGCTCTTGGATTGAGTAAGTGCTATTTGTTTATCTCCTACATAGAGGAGTGGCATGTTAGACCATCTGGTTCATCTCACCTAGACTTCCAAATTGATTGGCATTGAGTGCTTGGCATCATGTTCCTCATTTTACTTGTTAATCTTTGAGAATTCTTCTCAGGTACTTTGCTTCCATTTCTTTTATCTTAATTTAATGATCATTCAGCTCAGTGGTCTGAAGATTAGGGAGAAATCAATTTTAAGTGGAAGAACTTATCAGCAAAGTAGATGATACTAACTAGGAACTTGTAAGTGGTTTTGGTAATTTGCAACATTGGAAAAAAATTTTTCATATATATTCTCAGCTCCCCAATCCTGCACTGTCATTGCCACCAGAGGTGCAAAGACACTTGTAGTTATTAGGGGAGGGCAAGTCACAGAATCGCTAACACCTGTCTTAGGGTCTGGCTGCCTCCCTCCATTGTGTTCTGGCTGTTTAATCATCACACTGAACTCACCGTCCAGACAGCAGGACAGATCTGGAGAATATATTTTATTTCAGTAAGAGAGGAAACTTCTATAAAATATTGACACCTATGAGGGGTGAACATGGGTAAGTAAGAAAAGAGATTGGTCTGCATTAGAAATTGATCCAGGTCTAAAGTCACACAGGAGTAAGAATAATTCTGAGACATGAACTGAGTTAGTAAAAAGAGATGGGGTCTTAGATGTATGACAATCCTGATCTTAGTGGGTTTAAGTGCAAATGACAATAACAGTGGTTGTTGGTAATTAATCCAGCAGAAATAAATCCAGTTTTTAAAGTTCTGAAACCATTGCTTTCAGCTTAATTTACAGGAATCATAAACAAAATTTTCAGAATTACTACAGGTGTGCCTTGATGCCTCTATGCTTATAATAAATATTAGGAAAAATCTGTAGAAGTTATGTAATCTTGTAAAGAAAAACTGTAACCCAATGACAATGGTGGAAATAAACAGGTTTTCCTTAAATCTGAGTATGATGTGCTTCACAGAGACAGTTGTGTCTCTACTGGAAATATCCATAGTCTATTAATTATGGCAAGACTTCTGGAAGTTTTTTTTTCTGGAAGTTAGAGAAATAGCATTGCATGTGAAGGCAACTGTGTAATAATGGGCTTCAGATGGTAGCAGTCAGACTCAAATGTATCATGTGCTACTTTCTTCAATATAAATTGCAAATTCTATAACATCAGTTTATTGTTTTTTATTGTTAAATTTATAGGGCTGACATTGGTTGGTAAAAATTACATAGCTTCTACAATATATTGTCTATGTGAATTTATAAGGTACACAATATTTATACATTAGAGTTTCCAAATTGCATGTCATGTTTTAATACATTTCAGATTTAATATCTGATCCAATGACAGTTTCAACCTCTCCCAGGAACATAATCTTAATCAGTATGGAATTCTCCGGTAAAGCACCAATAAGGTAATCTATCCTGTAGGCCATCTCCATCTTCCATCAAAAGAAGAGGTACCTTACATAATATAAACACTTCTCTTCTGCCATCGAGAAAATGTCCCAGCTCCCAAATAATACATTTTTTTCTTTAATAGTTCCTTGCTCCACTCTATTCCTATGAAAACCTTCCATTTTGTACAATTTCTTAGAGCGCCCTTTTAGTTACTAGATGGGATGCTACCCAATTCATGAATCCCTTAATTTAACTCAAGTAGATCTTTTAATCTACTTGGTTGAATTTTGATTTTTTAACATTTGTAATCTAATAAGTAACATTTGTAATCTAGTATGTTTTTCTGAGTTTTGTGAGCCCTTCTAGCAAATTAATCAAACCCAGAAAGGATGGGTAAAAACCTCTGATTTGTAGCCAGTCAGTCAAGTGTACAGGTAAAAACTGATGCTTGCAATTGTCATTCTGACACTAGTGGGCATTCTGAGTTGGAGGGGGTTGTGGTGTCTGAAGTGGGGGTTGGGTGGAGACAGTTTTGTGGAATGAACCATTAATCTGGGGCATTTGATGCTATCTCTGGGTTGATATTGTCAGAATTGAATTGAATTGTAAGGACACCCAGCTGGTATCCCAAGAATTTCTTGCTGGTGTGGGGAACTTTCCTCAATATTGGAATTAAAACCAGAACCTACTTACATTATAAATTTAATGTCCAAAGATTCTAATGTCCTTGGATGCCTGTTCTAAGAAAAGTTTTACCTCTCAAATTTTTTATCTTTTTCTTTCTTGTTCTCTCCTTTCCATCTTCCTGATTCCTTCTCTTTGTTGAAGGACTCAGCTCAGGTCTGAAGTTGCTGGGGTTTCCTTGGTTCCAGCTTCTCCTTTGTATTGGGGCCCAAAGACCCCAACCCCACACTTCTTGAGGCACCTTCTGGTCTTCTCATGAGTCCAAACCTGGCTGTTTGTGCATATTATCTGGGGTTGAAGTGGCAGGCTAAAGTGAATCAGCATCAGTTATATGCAGCTTTCAAATGTTGATGTCAGGACCTATTTTGGATTTGTATATTGGTTTTATAGGAGGGTACACAGACATGTGGCCCATAAGTGTTTAAAAATTAATAATGTAATAGTCACTTTATATACCATTTTCAATAGGGATATAAGTAAAAGGGGTCAAAAAACAGATGGTGACAATAGTCCAGCTGTCTTTATCAGCTCAGACCATGGGTGTTGAACAAACTCCATGGATACATTGGGGTTTCCAGGATAACTGAAAAAGTGTGAGAATGAGAGAAAGTTTCCTCTTCAGCTGGACTGTTTACTGCCTCAAGAGACCCTCATCAAGTGTCAGTGCTAACCTATCCATCTCAATGTGATCAGGATTGATCTAATCATGTGTCTTCCCAAGAGGTGATAGTTATTTCATGTTTACTTTTCCTTTGCATTTGTATTTTATCACACATATGTATCTGATACAGTCAACTATAATTTTATGTTTCTCATTCCTAAGCATTTAAGAAATCTTAACATATCAGTATATGCATATCCTTTTAATACTACAATTAATAACAACAAAAAGTGTTACTATGAGCACAGAAAAGGGTTGCAACCCAACACACAGATTCAGAATAATCTCCTTTTACACATACCTCTAGCTCATTTAGTTTCACCACTGCTTGTTATTGATTTGTGTTGATACATTGGACTTTCTGCTTTTAACTCCTGGTTCTATCATGGGCATTAATGTTGTGTCCAATATCTTCCTTCCATTCCAATATGTCATAAATATGCTTGGGCAGTCTCCTTGTTATGCATAGTCAATGAGAAATTGAATTGCTGGATTATCATTTTCTTGCATCTTTACGTTTAGTTCATGTGACCATATTGTCCTCTAAAGTGGTTAAGCCAATAATGCCCACAGTGACTCTACAGGATAGCCTCCAATTCCCCACATCACTGACACACTGGGCAATGTCTAAATTTTTACTAACTGTATGTATGTGAAATGGTGTTTTTTTTATTTACTTTTTTATTATTAGCACTGCTGTATATAATATAATATTTATCACATGAGTTTATTAACATGTAAATTTTCTTTTTAAACTTTTTCAATTTGTTGTGGGTTGTTTTCCTTTTGTTTTGAATTGGTAAAAATTAATTTTTATATTCTAGATACTATTTATTTCTTAGTGGTGAAGATTGCAATTATATGCTTCCATTTTGTAGCTAGTCCTAAGTTATATTTTAAGACAAACTTTATTAATTTTAATGCTATAATAAGTTATTGTAATGTTGAACTTCTTTTAGATCCTGGTTCAAAAAATATTTAAACATGTGTTTAGTTGAGAAGCATGTGAATATAAATGGGTATTAGATGATATTAGAAATTTCCATTTATAAGGAATTTAAAAATATATTTTGTGTTATAATAGTCTGGGTGGGTCTTTCTACTATTGCCTGGAAGCATTATTTATTAGAGATAAATTTAATGGCTCAAAATTTATTTATTTGAGAAATACATAATTCTAGGTATTACATTAAAGTATCCCAGCTCCATTTCCCACCCTTCCCCCACCCCAAGGAGAAGATTGGAATGGACTATACAAGACTGGCAAAACACTGACACATTTTGAAGTAGTTTTAAGGATAAATAGAGGTTCACTTTACTTTTATCAATTGTGTGAATGTTTAATATTTCCACCTATAAAGTTTTAAATAAAATAAATTATTACTGGAAAACTTATATAAGTCATTGCTGGTTTCATTTTTATATAAAGATTTGCTATCTGCCAGATATATTCATAGATTAAGATGGACTTGTAACTTTTCCCACAGTGAAATTCAGTCCTTAAAGACACAGAAGAGAGTATGGGAGAAAAATACAGCACTTGCATAATGGCTCTGGTAAATACTTATTTTTCTAAGTCCTATTTTCCTGTGACTTAATAGGATAAAATTATCAGAGAGAAGAACAGTAAAAATAGATGCATTACATTGATATATAATAGAAGAAATCCTTCTGATGAGCCTCTATAATTCATATACTCTCACTTCTCATTGTGTAGTGGAAGTAGCAGAATTATGAGCAAGTTCTTAAATAATTTTGGCTGGTGTGGGGCTGGAAGTAAGATGGCGAGGAGTTCCCTGACTTCCGGTCTGTCTGGCTCTTGACTTTGCCATCCTGCTTTTTGACTTTATGACAGGACACTGCAGAAGTTTTCCCTTATCTGTGTGGGATCTCCAATGCAACTGTGGACTTCTAGAAGGAATCTATCTTCCAGGATAAACTGCTCATGGTTAACTGAGCACAGATTCATAACCAGAGTCTGACAGTCATTGACGGCAGTGCGCTTCCAGCCCCCTGCCCCGTGCTGCTGCCCCTGAGTCAACCCTTATTAAAAAGTTCCTGGTGATTCCAGTCAATCAGGACAGTGCTATGTGGATCAATCAGACTGTGCAAATCTTGATTTTTCATCTGCATAAAAGTAGACCAATCAGGGAACAGAGTGGGAATTATAAAAATCAGCCTCCTTTTTGTCTTAACAGAGCACATTTTTTGGTTTCCACCAGAAGCTGAGTCTCTGAGTTTCCAAGTTGTTTACCTATTGGTATTACACTGCTGGCCGGGACCTCTTATTGACGAATCACAACCACCCACGTTCCTAATTTTGGCCCACCTGAGGCTCTGGTGGGTGTCAGGAAGGTGAATGTTTTTCAGCCAATAGGAGCGGGCCACGCCCTGTGTGGGGCTCATAAAAGGCAGGCCCATCAGGCCAGTTTGCAGGTTCTGACTCCGGACATGCCACACGGAGGATCTTTCCTTTGGGCTTTGTGATGGAATTGGGAAGGAAAAACCAGGACCTCCACAGTCCCTCCTCCATCCGAAGTTCCACTGACCAACACCTCCTCGAAAAGAATTCCTTTGAAGGAAGGGGCTCTGATGTGTTAGAGAAGCCATTTCAAGGCAAGACCTTCTTTTCTCAGTTAAGAGAGAACACCACACAAAGGCGAGGTAAGGACTTGGGCTGTTTGTGTGGAGGCCAGATGGAGGGGTAGGATAAGGGAAACTGAATGTCTTCATTTGGGTTTATTATGAAATAAGTGATAGAGAACGTTTCCTAGCCCTCTGGGGGCTTCTCCAAGAGTGACAAATATTCCCTGGGACCTTGTTGCTCCAATCACACTGGGTGAACAGCCTTAGTCGAGGGCATTGCCCACAAATACGGGTCAGGGATGGACTAGGGCCGTGTGCCTCAAGAGAGGCCAGTTACCTAAACTTTTTCTTCAGGGTCAGAGCTCAAGAGAGACAAGAAAGAGAATTCCAAAGATATTCTCGGAGGCAGAAATAGCTGCATTGCTCAATCAGGTAACGTTTTATTTTTCTGGGAAGGGTGGACAGGGCACAGATAACTCAGTCTCCCTGGGCAGAAAAACAGAGCTGCTTTTGGCAGCTAGGGCCTTGCTCCCTCAGTGTTGGAAGTGGTTTGAGACTCTGGGGTCCATGGAGAATTTAGGGACTCAGGAAGGGTGTTGGGCTGATCTGTGGAATTCCCCGAAGAATGCAGGGTCCGGTAATGGGTGCCCATGGGAATTGATCAGGCCGATCTCTCACCCACATGCCTTTTCTGCAGAGGCCTCTCTAGGAGATGAGCGCAGTATAACTTTGGAAAAGAAGTCGGGAAAAATTTCTGAAGCTGGTCACAGCAGCGACAGCGAGGATAGCTGGGATGCCTGCCCCAGGAGAGCTCAGAGGAGGCACACTGGGCGACGCAAGCGGCCGAGATCCATGTCCCCAGGAGTTCAGCCGCCTCCACTTCGGAAAAGCCTGGTGACCTCCTTGCGTGCTATGTCTGAGGCCATTTATCAGAACATAGTTCGTGTACAGAACGAGTGGGTTCCTTCTTCAATGAGCTGGGAGCATCTGGCCCAGCTCCGGGGGCGTCTGTTCACCCAGGCAAAGACTGTCTACACCATGGCTACCCAGGCAGCCTATGTCTTCCCTCCTGAGGGCTGGCTCGTCCCAGCCACGCTGCCGGATCCCTGGGGTCCAACTGGGGTTAGAGGAGAAACCCAGAGTTCCCCTTAAAAGGGAAACCTGGGAGGGTTTGACTCTTCCCTGGACAGGAGATGGCTGAGGTGACCAGTGGGCGGAATTAGGGCTCACCTGAGGGCATCGGACCCCATTCAGCAGATGCAGCTCTGGGCACAACAGCAGAGCCCTTTCCCTCCCAGATCTTTGCAGATGGCCAGCCAGTATAGCCTCGTTTTGACCCAGTATGTTGTTAACTGATAGATCTTGGGATTGTCATTGGAAAGGAACTTGAAAAATAGACTCAAAATGGTGAACACCAGGTTTCCTTGAAGATTAAATTTCCAAAGTGTAAATTTCATGTTAGGCATTTCATGTATTTTGTATATCTTAGAAGAGCCAAATATTTATTTGAGAATGAGAACAAATATCTGGGTGTGTTTGTGTGTTTTAAAGCATAAATACATTATGTCCTCCTTCAATTCTGAAAAGGTTGTAAGTTCTTTTCACCACCAGTTCATGAAGGACTGATCCACAAGTTTTCAATAACCTTTAATTCCGTGTGGAGAATGTTTCTACTTTTCAGTTGAAATTATGGTTAGATCACCATGTCATTTTTGTTTCCCCTTTAGTTACTAATTAAATGCTTATTGATCATATATAGTTATGCTTCAGCTGGATCATGATATGCTTAATTGTAAGTTTTTTATTTTATAGAGTTCAATGTACCTTATTTAATTAAGGAATATTAAATCTAACATAAGATATTGTCATTTACTTTACATATTGTATCTTATTTTATGTAGTTTTTTATTTTCATTTTACACTGGGATCATGCAACTTTTCAACTAAATGTATATATTTATGTAAGAAAAATTACAATTTTGGGATATTGTTTTCTATTTTGCCCTAATTCTATATTCCATAGTGATGAAATAAATATTATTTTCATGTATGGTATATTTTAAATAATTTCATATTTACTTATATAAAAGTGGTTTTACTGGCTTTGAGGAGTAGGGGACTGTGTTTTTTTCACTTTTTCATCTGCACCTTGACTCTCCTACATGTAACAGGTCTCATTCTAATTAGAGGGTAGATTTTCAATCCAGTGAGAGGGGCCAATTCGATGATATATCACAAGTCAATTTGAACATGACATGGCTTTAAAATATACTAAAAAGATGCTTACAAAAGTACAAAAATTACAACAAACAAGTTATATCTGGGGGATGGAGAAGCAATTACACAAGGATAAAATAAAAAACCTGGAATAGATCTAATAAACATGTATAATGTATATGTGAGAAAAACCATAGAAAATTCCCTTTTGTTCTATTGTCCCTGACCTCACTGTATATCCATGCTGCTGAAGGAATACACAGTTCCCTAAAATAACACAGTTGTCATTTCTAGGATTTTTGAAACAAGAAGTCATTTATTCATTCATTCCTTACAGAGATTACAGCACTAGAATGAGCAGTCGCATAATGCCATGACCTGTGCAGGGAAGAGGGAACTGGAGGGGAGGTGACGGGAAATGAAGAAAAACACACAGACACAGACATTATAGAAAAGCTGGAACCAGGTGGTTCTCTGCACTCTGATGGAGACACAGAGACCCCGTCTGGCAGCAATGAGTTTATTTTACAGGGTGGGCAAAACAAGTGAGATCACAGGGGTAAATCACTAAAGCAAGACTGGAAAGTACATCTCAACTAGGAAATAAGCATTACATCCTTTCCCAGCCCTTTAAAGTCATGGATGGCTGCATTTGATCAACAACTTGATGTATATTCTTAAAGAATTACTTTTGTACCATTACTCTCTTTTAAGCAGGTGAGCCATGAGTTATGTCTTGGATCATTTCCGGAAACCAAACAGCTTTCTCACAATGTCATATTTTTCCTTTCCCCTCAAGCCAGAAACCACATCCTCAGTAATGTGCTTGTGCACCCAGTTCTGGGCTGCCTTGCAAGACCCTTGAACTGTGGATTCCAAGCACACAGGTAGTCTTGCTGAACCCATTTTCTTGAAGGACCTGGCTTCTGACTCACACGCTTTCTACAACCCAAAAGAGGCTATAAAAAATACCCAGCCAATACCACCTTCAAATTTCCATGGGACAGAGAAAAGGAGCTATTAACTTGCAGATTTCAAATTGTAAGTTATTAAGGGTGTAAATAATGCTATTAAAATGTGAAAATCTAGTTTTACTATTTGCTTTATACATTTTTATCACATCTCTGAAATTGTTTCAAAGTTAATATTTAATACTTTAAAGGCAAAGGCAAATATCTCAGAAAGAATACTTGTAGGGAGAGTGTGAACCGAAGGCCATGGCAAGGTGAAAAAGCAGGCTTTAGCAAGGCAGCTTGCATGTTTAAGATTCCAGCAGGCACAAATGTTGCAAGGCTACTTGGCCTCTGGAAGCAAACAAGGACATGACTCTTGACTCACTCTTTCAAGGAAGGCAAAAGAACATTTGGTGCAGCAAGAGTAACTACAAGGACACCAGCAAACCATGGACTTTTTGTTCACTGGTGATGTAAAGGCCTGGGTGGGGAATATGGCACAGATTTTTCTGTTTCTGTACTTTTTTACCTTCCCTGATTATTTACCCTATAAAATGAATATGCGGCTGCCAGACTGGGTCTCTGTGTATCCATCTGAGCTTAGAGGACCACCTGGTCCTAGCTTTTCTATCATGTCTGTGTCTGTCTGTTTGCATCTGTGACTGTGTGATTTTCTTCATTCCCCATTGACTCCCCTCAGGTTCCCCTGTTCACCTGCACAGATCACGGCAAGTACTTTTCTTAAAAAATATTTTTACTGTTAGACTTATTGAAGTGACATTAGTTATCAAGAGTTACATAGGTTCCAGGTGTACAATTCCACAGTGCACCATCTATCTGTTGCATTATATGTTCACCACCCAGTGTGAGTTCTCTTTCTATCACCATATATTTGGCTCCCACTCCCTCCTCTCCCTCCCATTTCTCTTCTCCCAGCCCCTTCCCACTTGCCCTCAAATAACCATTAAACTATTGATTGTGTCCATGAGTTTTTGTGTTTGTGTTTTTCTTTGTTGCTTTCACTTTTATATTCCACATATGAGTAAAGTCATATGGTTCTTGTATTTTTTTTTTGTTTTGTTTTGCTTATTCTGCTTAGCATGATGATCTCTAGGTCCATTCATTTTGTTACAAATGGCAGTATTTCATCTTTTCTTATAGCTGAGTAATATTCCATTGTGTATATGTACCACAGCTTCTATATCCAGTCATCTGTCGCAGGGCACTTTGGTTGTTTCCATGTCTTGGCTGCCATGAACAGTGCTGCGATGAACATTGGGGTACATAAGTCTTTGTGGACAAAGGTTTTCAAGTTGTTTGGGTAGATCCCCAGAAGGGGAATTGCTGGGTCATATGGTAACTCCATTCCCAATTTTCTGAGGAACCTCCACACTGCCTTCCACAGTGGTTGTACCAGTTTGCACTCCCACCAGCAGTGTACCAGAGTTCCTTTTTCTCCACATCCTCTCCAGCACTTGTTATTCCTTGTCTTGTTGTTAATCGCCATTCTCACAGGTGTGAGGTGGTATCTCATTGTGGTTTTGATTTGCCTTTCCCTGATAGCTCATGAGAATGAGCATTTTTTCATATATCTGTTGGCCATTTGTATTTCTTCATCAAAGAAGTGTCTGTTTAGGTTCTCTGCCCACTTTTTAATTGTGTTGTTTGTTTTTTTATTGTTAAGTCATATTAGTTCTTTATATATTTTACATATTACACCTTTGTCAGCTGCATTGTTTGCAAATATTTTCTCCCAAGCCATTGACTGTTTTTCTGCTTTGTTGATGGTTTATTTTCCTTTGCAGAAGCTTTTTATTTTATTTATTTATTTATTTATTTTATTACTATTATTTTAAATATGGAATGCTTCACAAATTTGTGCGTCATCCTTGTGCAGGGGCCATGCTAATCTTCTCTGTATTGTTCCAATTTTAATATATATACTGTCAAAGCAAGCACCGCAGAAGCTTTTTAATTTGATATCATCTTAGTAAGTTAGTTTTGCTTTTACTTCCCTTGCTTTTGATGTCAATTTCATGAAGTCCTCCTTGTGTCTGAAGTCTATAAGTTTAGTGCCAATATTTTTTAATATACAGTTTATAATTTCAGGTCTTATGTGGAGGTCTTTAATCTATTTCAAGTTAATTTAGTATATGGTGAGAGTTCACAGCTCAGATTCATTCTTTTAAATACGGTCTTCCAGTTATCCCAGCACCATCTACTGAACAAGCTTTCTTTTCCCCATTGCATACTTTTTGCTCCTGTATAAAAAATTATTTGTCCATGAATTTGTGGATTTATTTCTGGGTTTTGGATTCTGTTCAATTGGTCTGTGTGTCTGTTTTTTCTGCCAATACCAAGCTGTTTTGATTATTGATGTTTGTAGTATAAATTGAAATTGGGGAGTGTGATACCACCAGCCTTATTATTTTTTTTTCATGTAGTATTCCTTTGTCAATTCGAGGTCTTTTGTGGTTCCACACAAATCTGACCATTGTTTTATCGATTTCATGAAAGTATGTTTGTAGGATTTTCATGGGAATTGCATTAAATCTGTAAATTGCTTTGGGTAATATGGCTTATTTTAACAATATTAAGTCTTCCTATCCCTGAACTTGAAATACCTTTCAATTTTTTTGTGTTCCCTTAATTCTTTCAAAAGTGTCCTATAGTTTTCTGTGAATAAGTCTGTCACATTCTTTGTTAATTCCCAGATATTTCATTCTTTTTGTTGCTATAGCAAAAGGTACTGACTCTCTCATTTCCTTTTCTGAAGATTCGTTGTTTGTATATAGGAATGCTTTTGATTTTTGTGTTGATTTTGTATTCTGCAACTTTACTGTGTTTATTGTTTATAACAATTTCTTAGTGGAGTCTTTGAAATTCCCTATATAAAGGATCATGTCATCGGCAAATAATGATAATTTGACCTCTTTTCTCTCTATTTGGGTGCTTTTTATTCATTTCTCTTCCCTGGTTGCTCTGGCTAGAACTTCCAGTATTATATCAAAGCGCAGTAGAGCATCCCTGTCTTGTTTCTGATTTTAGGGAAATGGGCTCCAGCTTTTCCCCATTAAGTATGATACTAGCTGAGGGTGTGTCATCTATGACCTTTATTATGTTGAAGTACTTTCCTTCTATACCCATTTTATTCACTGTTTTGATCATAAATGAATGTTGTATCTTCTAGACTGCTTTCTTCTTCATCAAATGGTATGATCATATGGTCTTTATCTTTTATTTTGTTTATTTGGTGTATCAATCACATTGATTGATTTTCATATATTGAACCATCCTTGTACTCCTGGGATTGAATCCCACTTGATCATAATATATGATCTTTTTGATGCATTGTTGTATTCTATTTGCTAATATTTTGTTTAGAATTTTTGCACTTGTTTTCATCAGAGATATTGGATTATAGTTTTCTTTTTCTGTGTTATCTTTACCAGGCTTTGGTATTAGGGTAATATTGGCCTCATAGAATGAGTTAGGAAGTATTGCCTCATCTTCAAATTTTTTGGAAGAGTCTGAGGAGGATAGGAGTTCATTCTTCCTTGAGTTCCTCGTAAAATTCATTGGTGAAACCATCCAGTCTGGGGCTTTTGCCTCTAGGAGGTTGTGCATGGCCATTTCAATTTCTTTACTATTAATTGGTCTATTTAGATTATCCAGTTCTTCTTGGTTCAGTCTAGGTAGGATATAGGTTTCTAGGAATTTATCCATTTCTTCTAGGTTGTTAAATTCAGGGGCATAAAGCCCCTCATAATATTTTCTTATAATCCTTTGTATTTCTGTGGTATCAGTAGTAATTTCTCCCCTTTCATTTCTAATTTTGGATATTTGTGTTCTTTTTAATTTTTCACCCTTAGATTAGTCTAGCCAGGGGTTTGTCAACTTTATTGACTTTCTCAAAGAACCAGCTCTTTGCAGCATTAATTTTTCCTATTGTCTTTCTGTTCTCCATTTCATTTAGCTCTGCTTTAATTTTTATTATTTCTTTCCTTCTGCTGACTTTGGGTTTTGTCTGCTCTTCTTTTTCTAGTTCCTTAAGGTGGGATGTTAAGATGTTTTGTGATTTTTCTTGGTCTTAAGATAGTCTTGTAATGATATAAATTTCCCTCTTATTACTGCTTTTACTGTGTCCCAATAGCTTTGATATGTTGAATTTTTATTGTCATTAGTTTCTATGTATTTTTAAATGTATTCTTTCGTATGTTCTTTGATCCAGTGATTTTTTAATTAAGACGTTGTTTAATCTCCATGTATATGTGGTATTTTTCTGCTTTCCTTTTATAGTCCATCTCCAATCTGGAGCTTTCAGGTCTGAGAATACACTTGGTATGATTTCAATCTTCTTGAATTTACTTAGACTACTTTTATGTTTCAGCATATGGTCTACCCTTGAGAATGTTCCATGTACAGTGGAAAAGAAGGTATAGTCTTTATTTGCTGGATGAAGTGTTCTGTAAATGTCAATTATGTCCAATTGCTGTAATGTGTCATTTAGAGCTGATATTTCCTTACTTTTATTCTGTTTGGATGATCTGTCCATGGCTGTTAAGGGAGTGTTTAGATCTCCTACAATAATTTTGTCAATTTCTTTTGTCAATTTCTCCTTTCAGATATGTTAGTAGTTGCTTTATATACTTTGGTGCTTCCTGATTGGGAACATACGTATTAATTAGTGTCAAGTGTTCTTGTTGTGTTGTGCCTTTTATCACTATGTGATGTCCATCTTTGTCTCTTGTTATCTTTTTTAACTTGAAGGTTTTTTTCCATCCGATATCAGCATGGCAACTCCTGCTTTTTTCTGGTTACCATTTCCTTGGAGTTTTGTTTTCCATTCTTTCACTCTGAGTTTGTATCTGTCCTTATGGCTGAGGTGTGTCTACTGGAGATAGCATATGGATGGGTTTTGTTTTCTAATCCAGTCATCTACTCTGTGCCTTTTTATTGTTTAGTTCAGTCCATTTTCATTTAGAGTGATATTTGATATATGAGGATTTCCTATGACCATTACTTCCTTTTTTAAATTATATTTTAGTTTTTATTTTTGTTTCCTTTTTGTTGTCCCATCTCCATTCCATTTATTCTGATGTTTTGTTTCATGTCGAAGAGCCTCCATCAGTATTTCTTGAAGTGCCAGCCTTGTGCTGACAAATTCCCTCAGCTTCTGTGTGTCTGAGAAGGTCTTTATTCCTCCTTCATATTTGAAGGATAATTTTGCTGGATAATTTATTCTTGGCTGAAAGTTTCTCTCTTTTAAAGTTTTGAATACTTGATTCCACTCCTGCCTGGTTTGTAGAGTTTCTGCTGAGAAGTCTGATGCCAACCTGATTGGGTTACTGTTAAAGTTATAGTTCTAGTTTCCCTAGCTGCCTTGAGAATTGTCTCTTTGTCTTTGACATCTTCAGTACAATTTGTCTTGAAGAATATCTGCTAGTATCCAGTTATCTAGGGGACCTATTTTTTTTCTTGAATTAGGGGTTCCAGATCTTTCCATAGATTTGAAAAGTTCTTGTCTACTATTGGTTTGACTATGCTCTCTGTAGAGTGCTCTGCTCCTTGTTCTAATCCTATTATCCAGATGTTGTTTCATCTCATGGAGTCAAATAGTTTTTGAGTATTCTTTCAATCCTCTTGGTTTTATATTCCCAATTTTCCTCTTACTGAAATGTTTTAATGTTTCAATTTTCACTATCACCAATTCTTTTCTTCTGATTTGTTCTGTTTCCTATGAGAGTTATTTCATTTCTCACTTCTTTTATTGTATTATTTATCTCTCAAATTTCCATCTTATAGTTTGAATTTCTTTGTCAAACTGTTCCTTTTGTTCACAGATTTCTTTTCTGAAATCATTCATCTCAGTTATGGTGTTTTGTCAGTATGTTTTTATTTCTCTGAGAGCCTTTAGAACTCGAGCTTTTATATTCTCTGCCAGTTAGTTCACAAATTTTTAGATCTATAAGCTCTTTTTCTGGAGATTTTTTATCTTCATTCTGAGCAGCTTTAAATCCTAAGGTGCTGTGACCAGTGCGGGGAGAACAGAACCAGAGGGGAGGCGATGGGGAAATAAGAAAAACACACAGACACATACACAATAGCAAAGCTGGGACGAGGTGGTTCCCTGTGCTCTGATGGAGACGCAGAGACCCTTCAGGTCTGCAGCAGATTCATTCCATATCCCAAGAACAACAGAGGGTATAATTTCCTAATTGGAAACACAGTTGTCAATCCCCCATCCTTTCGTCCTGAGCCAACCACTTTATGATTTCCCTGCCTTACAGGAAATGTTGCTTTCCTCCTTCCCCTTAGCCAGCCAGAAACCTCATCCTGAGTAGTGTCCTTGTTCACCAAGTTCTGGGCACCCTTGCAAGACCCTTGAACTTTGGATTCTAAATACATAGGTAGACTTGCTAAACCCATTTTCTCAATAGACCTGGTTTCTGGCTCGAACACTGCCCACAATAAGGTACTCATATTGTCTGTTGCATTCTTCTTCTTCAGCATGAGGGCTTTATTTCCAGCAGAGCCCACGAGATCACTTTATTTCTCTGATTAGTATTTTTTATGATGTCTTGCTATAGAGAAGATACTAGGTGGTGCTAGGGGGCAAGTTTTGGGATAGAGAGGAGGTGTTTAGGCAATATCTCCAGTCTTCATCAGTGTTTGGAGGTGGGGCATGACAGTCAGTGGTCTTTCTGCTTACTGTAGCTCATTGCAGAAGCTGTGGGAGAAGAGGGAGGCCAACAAAATGCAAACTGAGTTTGCTCTGCTTCCTGCATTTCATTGGAGAAGCTAGGGGAGACAGGGAAGGCCAATTGGGATGCAGGCTGAAGTTGTTCACATTGGTTGTGGCAAATTCTGTCAAATCCACCTTTGTCCCTTCTCCAACATTTTACACCCAGCAGTGTTTCTGTGATTTGTTTTCACAGTAACCTCTCCAGATAGCATTTCCAAGCACCAGCCCTGAGTACAGCTTGTGCACACCCTGGGTTGCATGTACTCTGCAAGCCATGAGGGTCCCAAGGCAGTGGTGGGGGGAGACTTAGAGCTTCAGAGCTTGGTTCTCAGACTTTCTCTCCAACACACTGCTTTTAGGTCCAGCTCTCTCATGGAATCTCCGTGTTCTCACCACTCTGGCTTACACTCTTGTCACCCCTTGGCCTCTCCCCTCTCCTATATCGTGCTGCTCCCTGTTTTCTTTCTACTTTTTTTAGTTAGCTGTGGTAGTGTTGGGTCGCTATCCATCTCTGCTCCCTCCCTCCCTCCTCTCCCATTCACCTCCCTTCTCTAACCTTAAAGTCTTTTCTTGTGATGTGTAAATTTCTCAGTTGTCACTGTGTCACTCAGGCTTTCCAATGTTGTATCCTGGCTGGTCATTTAATTGTATTTTCTGGGAAAGGTTTTAGGAACCTCCTCTCTGGTTGCCATCTTGCCAATCTCTGAAACCTTATTAATTGCATTTGATACAAGACATTCAGAAACAGAAAACAAGGGGAATTCCAATATATGTTGTCTGAAAAAGAAATGACTCTGGGTGGTAATAACACAATGCAACACATAGACAATAAAGAACTGTACACCTGGAAACTATGTGATTTTGCTGGCCAATGTCACCCCAATACATTTAAATAAATAAATAAATACAGGAAAACAAAGATAGGTTAAAGTATCTAATCTTTTCAAGTTAAAAATACTCTTTCAAATAACTGAGAATAAAGACTATAAATATTGACATCGCAATTTTATTTAGTAACTAATGGTATCAGCAAAATAAAGAATGCCATCCAGTATGTCTCCATGGTATATGGATTAATAATTACTCTCAAAAAGTGTACATTAAAATAACAAATTAAATTTAAAGAAAGGAAAACTGATTTATAACCATACAAGCAGAAATTTTTGTTCTATGAAAGCAATGTCTCACTCTGCACCCACACTTGGAACCCAGCTTATGGTGGCAACATTACCTCCCAAGTGAATGGGGAACAGAAGTGAAAATCGTGTTCTTATGGGAGTATAAATTTGCAGATTCTGCACAGGTACTGTTTACATTTCACATTTTAGTTCCCATCACCTCTAACTCTTGCTTGATTAAATGAGAAGTTGTAACTGTCTGGAGTCTTAGACTTTGGGGATCCAAACCACCACCCTCCAAGATCACTGCTTACTATGACCCTGTCCCCCACCCTTAGGTCCCAGTGCTTCTACCTCCTCACCCTCAGGACACATGTCCCTATCCAATTGCCCCAAAAGTTTTCATCTAGACCATTTTTACCTCAATACAAGAAAACATCTTCACTTGCAATATAAGTGGCCCACCCTTCCTAATTCTGTACCTAACTTGGCTCCAAAGGACACAAGACAGATTCAAAGGAATACCAAAGCAGAGAAAACAGATGGTTGGGGGAAGGTTGGGGACAGGGGTTGGGTACAAATGGACAAAGAAACAACCAGGTGCGGAACCAAGGGCCAGACCCCAAATGCCCAGGTACGGCCACTATGTGGATTGTGCCCACATCTGCCTCTCTCTTCTACCTGTCAGTCAAAAGTCCTGTCCTTCCACCCACACACTCGCATAGTTTTCTGCAAATCCAGAAATGGGTGGTGGAGAGACACATGCAGTCAAGTGAGGGAGGCTGGATTTTTCTGAATCAAACCTGCACTTTGCTTTCCTCACAGCTCCATTCTTCACACCCAGGTTTTAAGGTGTCACTCCAGAAGTTAAAATCTCTGAACCTGCTTGGCCCTCCCACTTTGAGTTACTTGCTTTTTGCATCTCTCATGGCTACCATAAGTCGTCTCAGTCCTGTCTCCTGGTGTGGTCTGAGAGTCTGTATCCAAATTTGCATCAGAGTTACTTTGAGGCAGGGATCAGCACAAACCTCTGTGCCTTCCTCCACGTAGACACTGACTGACTGCCTCATCGTTTCCCTACTAGAAACCTTTCTCTGACATTGGACTCCCCTCTTCTAGCAAAAGCCTATAGGGCAAAGTCCTCAGAAGGTGAATGAATATATGTCTTTCTTCATTCCAGGGGCAGCAGAGTAAGAATAGAGATGAGGAGAAAGACACACAAATATACAACTTAGGGTGTCATCAGAATGTTTGGAAAGAAAGCGTGGCAGGGACTGAAGCAGGTTACAACAGAATGGGGCTCATAATTGAGAATGGGGTTCTATGGAAATTAACCCCACCAGGTGATCTAATCATAGGTTCCTAACTGGGTTGGTCATGGTGGGTAGTCAAGACCCAAGTATCACCACAAGGACTGGCAAGGGGCACAGTTCTTCTCACCACACATTAAAGAATTACAGATCAGGAAAACAAAGGAAAGCAGAGTAAAGCTTTATTGAAACACTTTTCAAGAGAGAAATGAGCCAAAGTCAGGAGAGAGAATGGTTTCCAAAAAGTTTGAGTTTGAGTTTTATTGTTGGCTCTGAGTCAGCTCTGCATGTGACTTATAGACTTAGGACATTTGATTTACAGACTTAGGTAATTTGATTGATATGTGTAGGTTATATAACTTCTTCTTTCTGTGCAGGTTCTTACCCAGAATACAAACAAAAACCCATGGAAGGTGGGCAAAACCATAATGTTAATTTTATTATAATTATATTAAAATGAGGCTGAGGTCAGGCCAAAGACAGGCTCCAGCAGTTTGTGCAGGTGCCAAAACTGAATAATTCTGATTGGGGTCTTATCTCTCTTTTCTTTTTTGTTTTCTTCTTTAATATTAACATTTCTTTCTTTCTTTCTTTTTTCTTTATTATTAAATGTATTGGCAAGACACTGGTTAGTAAAAATTACATAGGTTCCAGGTCTACAATCTTATAATACATCATCAATGTGTTGTGTTATGTGTCCATCACCCAGAGTCAGTTATCTTTCCATCACCTTTTATTTGAGACTTCATCCTTTCTCTTTCACCCCCCTCCCCCATACCCTCAGATAACCACTAACCACTAAACTATTGGTTCTGTCCATGAGTTTTTGTTTCTTTGTTACTTTCAGCTTTGTGTTCCACAAATGAGTGAAATCATATGGTTCTTGGTTTTTTCTGTCTGGCTTATTTTGGTTTGCATGATGGTCTCAAGATCCATTCATGTTGTCATAAATGGCCCTATTTCATCCTTTCTTATGGCTCAGTAATATTCCATTGTGTATATGTACCATCGCTTCTTTAGCCAGTCATCTTTGGAAGACACTTTGACTGTTTTCATGATTTGGCCACTGAATAGTGCTACAGTGAATATGGGGGTACATATATCTTTGCAGATGAAGATTTTTAAATTTTTTAGGTAGATACCCAGAAGTGAGATTGCTGGGTCATACTGTAACTCTATTCTTAATTATTTGAGGAACCTCCATACTGTTCTCCATAGTGGTTGTACCAGTTTGCATTTGCACCAGCAGTGCATGAGAGTTCCTTTTACTGCAAACCCACTCCAACACTTGTTATTCCTCATCTTGTTGATAATAGCCATTTGAACAGGTGTGAAGTGGTACTTCATTGTGGTTTTGATTTGCATTTCCCTAATAGCTAATGAAGCTGAGCATTTTTACATGTATCTGTTGGCCATTTGTATGTCTTCCTGGGAGAAGTGTCTTTTCAGGTCCTCTGCCCATTTTTTAATTGGATTGTTTTTTTTTTCATTGCTGAGTTGTACAAGTTCTTTATATATTTTAGATATTAGCCCCTTATTAGAGGAATTGTTTGCAAATATGTTCTCCCATCTGGTTGACTGTCGCTGCTTTGTTGTTGGTTCCTTTTGCTTTGCAGAAGATTTTTACTTTGATATAGTCCCACTCATTTACTTTTCTTTTACTTCCATTGCCTTTGAAATCAGGTTCATGAAGTCCTCCTTGAGCCCTAGGTCTATGAGTTTAGTACCAATGTTCTATATACGGTTTATTTTTTTGGGACTTAAGTGGAGGTCTTTAATCCACTTTGAGTTAATTTTGGTATCTGGTGACATTGCAGTTTAGATTCATTCTTCTGCATGTGGTTTTTCAATTTTCCCAGCACCATCTACTGAAGAGACTTTCTTTTCCCCTTTGTATATTTTTTGCTTTTGTATCAAAAATTATCTGTCTATATATTTGTGGGTTTATTTCTTGGTCTTGAATTCTGTTCCATTGGTCTGTGTGTCTGTTTTTCAGCCAATACCAAACTGTCTTGATTATTGGCACTGTGGTATAGATTGAAATTGGGAAGTGTGATCCCTCCAGCTTTATTCTTTTTATGTAGGATTGCTTTGGTGATGAGGAGTCTTCTGCAGCTTCATACAAATCTGATGATTTTTAAAATCTATTTCTTGAGAGAATGTGGAATTTTGATGGGAATTGTATATTGCTTTGGGTAATATAGCCATTTCAACTATGTTGATTCTTCCAATCCACAAAGATGGAATATCTTTCCATTTCTTTGTGTCCTCTTCAATTTCTTTTCATTGTATCTTATAGTTTTCAGCATGTAAGTCCTTCATGTTCTTTGTTAAGTTTATTCCTAGGTATTTTATTCTTTTTGTTGTGATATTAAAAGGTATTGTTTGTCTCATTTATTTTTCTGAAGTTTCATTGTTGGTATATAGAAATGCAATTGATTTTTGTACATTGATTTTATATCCTGTAAATTTTCTGTATTTGTTTATTATTTCTAATAGTTCTTTGGTGGAGTCTTTAGAATTTTCTGTATAAAGGATCATGTCACTTGCAAAAAGTGACAGTTTGACTTCTTCTCTCTTAATTTTAATACTTTTATGTCTTTCTCATGCCT
The DNA here is from genome assembly GCA_004026885.1 of Lyroderma lyra. Lineage (NCBI taxonomy): Eukaryota > Metazoa > Chordata > Mammalia > Chiroptera > Megadermatidae > Lyroderma > Lyroderma lyra. Next base: position 154,236 of record PVJL010002860.1, on the reverse strand, counting down.
GACTACTCTAGCTAGAACTTCCAGTACTATATTGAATAGCAGTAATGACAGGGGACATACCTGTCTTGTACCTGATTTTAAAAGAATAGGCTTCAGTTTTTTTCCCATTTAGTATATTAGCTGCAGGTTTGTCATATATAACCTCTATTATGTTGAGGTACTTTCCTTCTACACTCATTTTGTTAAGTGTTTTGATCATAAATGAATGTTGTATCTTGTCAAATGCTTTCTCTGCATCAGTTGATATAATCTTATGTTTATTTTTTAGTTTATGTGGTGTATCACATTAATTGATTTGCATATGTTGAACCATCCTTGATCTCACTTGATCATGGTGTATAATCTTTTCAATGCATTGTTGTATTCTATTTACTAGTATCTTTTTAGGATTTTTGCATCTGTATTCATCAGAGATATTGGCCTGCAGTTTTTTTGTTTGTTTGTTTTTGGTGTGTGTTATCCTTACCACTTCTCCTGCTAGTAGGGAAGGGTTTATCCTATTGCTTAGCTGCCTAGAATTTCTCTAGGTGCACAGGAAAAGCTCCAGGTTGTCTCTGTGCACTCTGAAAGAGCAAAAAAAAAAAAAACCAATAAAACAAATATATATATATAAATAAAGATAAAATTTTAAATAAATTTAAATTTTTTAAAATTAAATAAAAAGTAAAAAATTTCCCTAATAGTCCCAGTCTGCCACTCCCAGCACACTTTTAGTGTCCCAGGAAGACTGGCAAAACAGCACTTAAATCTCCCTGGGGAGCTGTTTCTGCAAAAGTCTGCAAGGAAGTCTTCATCCACTAGCAGGGCAGGGCTGATCACTCAGCCACCTGGAGTGCCTCTGGGTAGGCAGGGTGAGCAAAACCTCTAGGTGAGTGAAACAAAGCTCCAGGGGACCTGTGCATAGTTTGCAAAAATTACCTGAGAGCTTTGTGGTTTTTCACCACCAGCCCACAGAAACCTGTTACCTATTCTGAAGGGACTGTAGAGTAAGGTGTGGCAGCTGTGTGCCATTGAACATTTCTGACTTTCAGTGGGCTGCTACTACTGTGAAAGTCTGTAAGGCTGTCTTCTTGAAGCTAGTAGGGCAGGAATGAACAGTTGGCAGCCTAGAGCACACTGGGATATGTAGTGTTAGCTGTGCATGGTGGGGTCCCAACCCAAGGTGGCTAGCATGCACGGATTTTATTAGATCAATGCAGTCTCAGATTTGGCCCTTTTGGGAGAGAGTTTAACAGAAAAAAAATGGCATCCTCCTGTGGGATACTTGTGAGGCAAACTCTGTGCATGGATAATGGGTCCCTCCAGACCTTACCTGGAAACCTTACAGCTCTATCTTTCCCTATATGTCTCTGGTGCCTCCGGAGTTGCCCTCCTCCACCAGAAACCAGGTAAGTGTGGCAAGTGGTTGGGTTTGTGTGTGCACCTTTTGAGGGGGATGCATTTTGATTTTCAACTGTCTTCTGTCTCACTGAGATGGACAGGCAGAATTCTTGCTGCCAGTTGTAATGGGAACTTTTCTTCCTAGAACAGAGCTTTGAGGCTGGAAAGTCCAGTGTGGGGCTGGAACCCTATTCTCTTCTGTGGAAACCACAACCCCTGAGATATCCCTCCTGGAGTTCAACCACTATCAGTAGATTTGGGGTCAGCTCTTTTGCACCTCCACTCTTCCTACCAGTCTAAATGTGACTTCTTCTTTATATCCTCAGCTGTAAGGGCTCTGTTCACCTAGTCTTCCAATGATTCCCAAGGTTGACTGTTCTACAATCTATCTACAAACTTGATGTAATCTGAGGAGGCTCCAGGTACAGTGATCACTTAATCCACCATCTTCCTCTACTCTGAAATACCTGTTTTGAGTGACATATCAAGGCCTCCAAATAAGACCATGAATCTGAAGTTGACTCTGTGTGAAAAAAAGTCTTAAAATTAACAGAGGCTGCTAAAAATTCAAAACAAGAGAAAATAGCATCTGAAGATTTGTGATCATCCCCTGCAGGCCTGTCTTGTCATTTCACCTCTATTCCACTGTCGCTAGCTCCATCCTTGGATCCACTATGTTCTGTGAATACTTTGTCTCAAACTTCTTCCTCAACCCTTTACCTCATGCTCCACCTGTGACACCATCTTGCCTTCCAGTGCTGCCTTTTTTGCCTTCAGCTCTGTCCCCGATACCATTTTTCCATGAATTATGCTTTTACTTTCTTTAAACTTGTCAATACTTTCCCACTTATGATTACACCCTTTGGGCACCCTAACAGACTGCAAGTTTTATATGCCTCCTGGTATAAAGCTGAGTTATGTATGAGTAATTATAAAGGAATTCCCTAAGGTAACTGAGGACTCTCATGAGATTGATGAAGAACTTGATATTCCTATTTAGGATCATTATCCTGGGTTTTCTGATTTGTAGCAGCTAATTCATATGTTAGTTGGTGAAGGCCAGGCTCAACACTGAACAAGAGTTGCCCGATAAAAACATCCTAAAATAGATTTAGAAAAGTAAACCTCCAATTTTGGGGAGGAAGCTAGAGAACTTGCTCAAAATCTATACCAAACAATTTCTGTCTTTCCCAAAGACTCTTGATTGGAGCAAAATTCAGACTTGCTCACAAAAGTCTGACAAATCTATTATTTATGACTATTATAATAGACTTTAGGTCATTTTTCAAAAAAAATTCTGGCCTTTCTTTAGATGTTGACACCACATGAGTAACTTTTCATTCTTTGTTCATCAATGGGCTGAAAAACCTTTCCTTCCTGGCTAGGAGGTCCAGGATGCAAGGGGAAAGTATGGCCAAACTAGATTTGGTGAATTTGTCTAATCAGTTTGCCCATACTCTAGATGAGACCTCTAAAAGTAAAATTACCAAGATTTTTCATTCTCAACCTAGGCAAATGAAAGGGAGGACCTATGTAAAATTTTAGGACTCCAAATTTTTGCTACTACTACAATGAGCCAGGACACCAGAAAAGTAATTATAAGTTTAAGTGTTTCAGACACCCTAAACCTTCTAACTAGCCCTTTCAAAGTCCTCCTAATCCCTAATGATGGGAACTGAAGGAACTACAGGGGAATTACAGAATTTTTTTCAATCCTTTCTGTTAATCAGCTTGGAGAAACTTCTCTTCACATTGTTAGGAAAACTATTTCTGTTTTTATTGATACCAGTGCTACACCCTCAGGCTCAACCCCATGGTCATAAAACAGCCCCTGCCTTGGAGTAATAGAAACTTCAAATAGTGGGGATTTCAAATAAATATCAACAAGTTCACATATCTGAACCTATTTCTCTTTACTTAGGCCCCTTAAGAGATACACATGTTTTTCTTTTCAGTTCTTCTGCCCCTACCCATTTATAAGGCCACCTTCCTAGAGAATATCATGCTGGAATATTCTTTTCTCAAAAGGGAGAAATAATGTTAGAGTTAGATAATAACTGTTAGAGTGACCAATTAGGTAAATTACATGCATCTTTTCAGCATCTTTTATTTGTGCTGTTTTTGATGGTACAGTAGCTGAATCTGAGTACTGGTCAATTATCCCTATTGAACCAACTGCCACCTTCTTTATGGGCAAAATCTTCAACTAATATTGACAGAATCCACAGTGCACCCCATATTAAGATTGATATTGATCCTTCAAAACCACTGCCAAGAATTTATCAATATCCTATAAGTAAAGAGGCTCTTCAAAGTATAAACCCCATAATAGAAGGTGGCATAAATCAGGAACTTATTATATATTATACTAGTCATTGTAATACTTCTATTTTATCTATGAAAAAGCCAAAGGGGCAAGGATGGTATTTTGTACATGACCTCTGAGCAATAAACCATATGGTTATCTCTTGAAACCCTGTCTTTCCTAATCCTCATATACTGTTAGCATCCATCCCAACTGGAAATAAATTTTTTATGGAAATTGATTCATACTATGAATACTTTTGCAACCCAGTTGATGAAGCTAAGCCAATATCTTTTGCCTTCACTTGAGAAGGAAAGAAATTCAGCTTGACGTTACTGCCTCAGAGTTTTACTGAAAGTTTGTCTTATTTCTCACAAATTCTGAAGACTAATTTAAATCATATAAATTTCCATGAAGTTTCCACCTTGTTATATTATGTGGATGATTTACTTCTTTGCTCTTCTTCTCAGGTTCCTCACAAAAAGGAGATATACTCCTTGCCTTTAGAGCCATTCATCTATTGGAACTTTTGGCCTAAAAGAGATATGTCTCTAAATAATTACAATTTGTCTAAACTCAGGTTTGGTATTTAAAAGTCTGATATTAAAATAAGTACTACACTAGATCCAGAAAGGTTTCATGGTGTAAGTGTCCCAAGGCCCCAAATTAAGTGCCAATTGTGAACTTTCCTTGGGCTAGTCTTCTATTGCCAAGATTGGATACCAAATCTATCTCTTGTGGGAAAACCTCTATATTTTTTACTAAAGAATGAGAGTCCTGACTCAATTTCATGAGAAGAAGAGGAAGACATAGCATTTAACACCTTTAAGGGGAGTTTAATAAACCCATCATCTCTTAGGCATCCTAACTATCAGATTCATTTTTTCCTATTTGTACATGAAAAGGAAGAAAATGCTTTTGGTGTACTCACTCAAAACCATGGGGATCAACATAAGCCCCTAAAATTCTATAGTCAGCAACTGGACCCTGTATTCAGAGATATGATCCTTTAGAGCCATTGCTGCTACTGCCATCTCAATTAAGGTCGCCAAGAAAACTATTGTGGTATTCCCTCTAACCATTTTTTTTACCTCTGGAGTAGAAACTCTCCTGAATTCTCATTACACCCAGAATCTTTCAGTTAGTTGACTTACTTTTTATAAAATCCTTTTGTTAACCACTTTCCATATAACTCTTTGATGTTCTAATAACCTTAATCCATCTACTCTTCTCCTTTTTGGAACTGATTAGTACCTCATGATTCTTGGTGACAATGTACAGAAGACTCCTCTGGTAAAGCTGATTTTTCATGATTTATAGATGGTTCATACTTAAGAAACAACAGTGGTTAAGTACAGTGCTTGTTATGCCATTGTAACCTCTTTTGAAGTTATCATGACAGCATCTTTGCCTTTGACTACTTCTGCACAGCAAACTGAATTATGTGCCCTCACAGAAGCTTGCATTTTAGCAAAGGGTAAACATTTATATTGACAGTATATATGCATTTGTAGTAGTTCATAACTTTGGAATGTTATGAAAGCAATGCGGTTTTCTTACTTCCAATGGAGATAAAATTAAAAATCGTTCATATGTTCAGGAATTAATGCATGCTATACTTTTACTTGATGCTTTAGCTCAGCAGTTCTCAACCTGTGGGTCATGACCTCTTTGGGGGTCAAACGACCCTTTCACAGGGGTTGCCTAAGACCATCGAAAAACACATATCAGATATTTACATTATGATTCATAACAGTAGCAAAATTACACTTATGAAGTAGCAATAAAAATAATTTTATGGGGGTCAACACAATAGGAACTGTATTAAAGGGTCAAGGCATTATGAAGGTTGAGAACCACTGCTTTAGCTGTTATTAAGATTCCAGAACATTTCAGATTTGATTCCATGAAAGCTAAAGTAAATTACCTTGCTGACATTTCTGCTAAAATTTCTGCCCTTAAAAAAATCAACAACAGTCAAACCTCTCTCATGGTTCAAAGAGATGTTTCTCCAGTTGATAACTTAAAAAATCTGGCCAAAGATGTTCAAGAATCAGCTTTGGAAAAAGAAAAACAAGATTGGACATCAAAAAATTTCTGGTTCACTAAGGAGAAGAAGCTCTGCTTTGGACCAAATAACAACCTAGTCCTACCAGAAACTCTAAAATTTCTACTCCTGACTACTGTACATACATTAAAATATTGGCCCACCAATAAAATAGCAGCATTCATGAACCAATATTGCTGGGGAGATATTAACAAGGCTGCAGAAAAAGACTATATTAGATGTCCCACCTGTCCAAAATACAACAAAGGAAAACCTGTTCTCATTGCCCCTGAACATTTTATGTTGCCAAACCACTTGAGTTTATACAGCTTCCCCCATCTCATGGATACAAATATGTTTTAGTCATGATATGTATCCTTTCTTACTGGACTGAAGTTTTTCTTGTAAACAAACTAATGCCTCCACAGTGGCTAACATGCTGTTAGAGGAAAATATTCCTACTTGGGAAACTCCTCTTAAACTTCACAGCGATTGAGGAATCCATTTTACTGCTTATGTAATAAAACAAATCTATGCTATCTGTACAGTTCAAAAGCATTTTCACTGTGCATACCATCCTCAATCTTCAGAATTGATTGAATGCACTAATGGGATTATTAAAACTCAATTGAAAAAAAATTATAGAAATCCTTCAAATACTTTGGCCAAAAGCATTGCCATTAGTCCTTTTGGGACAGATTTACCATTTTTGAGACACATAAACTTTCATATTTTGAGATAATTATAGAACACCCTATACATTTGTCTTCTTCTTTTGATCCATAGCTGGTAAAAGGAGACATACTTTAATATTGTCAGGGCTTAACTGTTTCTATTAAAAATAATTATGCTTTGGTAGAACAATATTTTCAAAGTGCACTTCAAGAAAATAAAAAACTCAAAATCCACACTCTATACTCTGGAGATTTTGTTTACTAGAAAAGACTCTTCCCAAATAAATTCCTATGGCTTGACTGGAAGGGTTTTTACTGGGTACTGTTCACTAACCACTGAGCAGCTAAACTTTAGTGAGTAGACTCGGATACATATCACACCTAAAGAAAGCACCAAACCCTGACTGGAACTTAATAATCCAATGACCTAAAATTAACACTGTCAAAACTTAAATCAGGTAATTTCTGAAAGATGAATTACCAAAATGAGTGAATCAGACCTATACAACTCTTTTCTTACTATTGATTCTTTATTTTAAATTCATTTTTATTGTTAGACTAATTGGGGTGACATTTGTTAGCAAGGATTACATAGGTTTCAGGCATCCAATTCCAGAATGCATTGTCAATTTGTTGTATAATAAGTTCACAACCTAATGTGACTTCTCTTTCCATCACCTTATATTAAGCTTCCCCTCTCTCCTCTCCCACTCCCTCGCCGTCCTCCTCTCCCTAACCCACCCATCCCCAAATAAACATTAAACTATTGATTGTGTCCATGGGTTGTTTGTTTGTTTGTTCATTTCTTTTCATTTGTTGCTTTCAGTTTTATATTCCACATATGAGTGAACTCATACAGTTTTTTGTTTTTTCTATCTGGCTTATTTCACTAAGCATGATGATCTCCAGGTCCATTCATTTTGTTGCAAATGGCAATATTTCATCTTTTCTTATAGCTGAGTAATATTGCATTGTGTATAGGTACAACAGCTTATTTATCCAGTCATCTGTCACATGGCACTTGGGTTGTTTCCATGTTTTGGCCACTGTGAACAGCGCTGCAATGAACATTAGGGTACATAAGTCTTTGTGGACAAAGGTTTTCAAGTTTTTGGGTAGATCCCCAGAAGGGGCATTGCTGGGTCATATGGTAACTCCATTCCCAATTTTCTGAGGAACCTCCACACTGTCTTCCACAGTGGTTGTACCAATTTGCTTTCCCATCAGCAGTGTACCAGAGTCCCTTTATCTCCACATCTCTCCAGCACTTGTTATTCCTTGTCTTGTTGATAACACCCATTCTAAAAGGTGTGAGGTTATCTCACTGTGGTTTTGACTTGCATTTCCCTGCAATGGGGATGAGCATTTTTTCATATGTCTGCTGGCCATTTGTATTTCTTCGTGGGAGAAGGGTCTGTTTAGTTCTTCTGCCCACTTTTTAATTGGGCTGTTTGTTTTTTTGTTCTTAAGTCTTATTAGTTCTTTATATATTTTAGAAATGAGACCCTTATCTGATGCTTTATTTGTGAATATTTTCTCCCATTCAGTTGGCTGTCTCCTTGCCTTGTTGATGGTTTCTTTTGCTGTGCAGAAGCTTTTTAGTTTGATATAGTCCCATTCATTTATTTTTGCTTTTACTTCCCTTGCCTTTGAGGACAGGTTCATGAAGTCTTCCTTGAGTCCTAGGTCTATACGATTAGTACCAATGTTTTCTTCTATACAGTTTGTTGTTGCAGGTCTGATATGAAGGTCTTTAATCCATTTTGAGTTAATTTTTGTATATGGAGAGAGTTCACAGCTCAGGTTCATTCCTTCGCATGTGTTTTTCCAGTTTTCCCAGGACCACCTACTAAAGAGGCTCTTTTTTCCCCATTGTATATTTTTTGCTCCTTTATCAAAAATTATTTGTCCATAAATTTGTGGGTTTATTTATGGGTTTTCAGGTCTATTCCATTGGTCTATATTTCTGTTCTTCTGCCATTACCAAGCTGTTTTGACTATTGATGCTTTCTAATATAAATTGAAGTCAGGGAATGTAATGGCACCAGTCTTATTCTTTTTATGTAGTATTGCTTTGGCAATTTGAGGTCTTTTATGGTTCCATATAAATTTACTAATTCTTTTATCTAGTTCACGAAAGTATGATTGTGGGTTTTAAAGGGTATTGCATTAAATCTGTAGATTGCTTTGGGCAGAATGGCCATTTTCTCAATGCTAAGTCTTCCTATCCATGAACAGTGGATATTTTTCCACCTTTTAAAGTCCATTCCAATTACTTACAAAACGGTCTTATAGTTTTCCATGTATAAGTCTGTCACGTTCTTTGTTAAGTTAATTCCTAGGTAATTCATTCTGGGAATTAACTCCCTCATTTCTTAGGGAATTGACTCCCTCATTTATTTTTCTGTGGATTCATTGTTTGTATATAGGAATGCTGTTGATTTTTTTACATTAATTTTGTATCCTGCAACTTTACTGTATTCATTAATTGTTTCTAATAGTTTCCTGGTGGAATCTTTGGAATTTTTTATATAAAGGATCATGCAATCCACAAATAGTGACAATTTGACCTCTTCTTTCCCAATTTGGATACCTTTGATTCCTTTCTCTTGCCTGAATGCTGTGGCTAGAACTTCCAGTACTATATTAAATAGCAGTGGTGACAGGGGACATCCCTGTCTTGTTCGTGATTTTAGGGGAATAGGCTTCAGCTTTTTCCCATTCAGTATGATGCTAGCCAAGGGCTTGTCATATATGACCTTTATTATGTTGAGATACTTTCCTTCTATACCTATTTTATTTAGTGTTTTGATCATAAATGGATGTTGTATCTTGTCAAAAGCTTTCTCTGCATCAATGGAAATGACCATATGGTCTTTATCTTTGATTTTGTTTATGTGGTGTATCACATTGATTGATTTTTGTATGTTGAACCATCCTTGTGCTCCTCGGATGAATCCCACTTGACCTTGATGTATGATCTTTTTGATGCATTGTTGTGTTTTATTTACTAATATTTTGTTTAGGATTTTTGCATCTGTGTTAATCAGAGATATTGGTCTATAGTTTTCTTTTTTTGTGTTGTCTTTGCCAGGCTTTGGTATTAGGGTAATGTTGGCCTCATAGAATGAGTTAGGAAGCATTGCTTCCTCTTCAATTTTTTGGAAGAGTCTGAGGAGGATAGGTGTTAGTTCTTTGAATGCTTGGTAGAACTCATTGGTGAAACCATCTGGTGCAGAGCTTTTGCCTTTAGGGAGATTATGTATAGTCATTTCATTCTCTTTGCTATCGATTGGTCTATTTAGATTATACAGTTCTTCTTGGTTCAGTCTAGGTAAGCTATAAGTTTCTAGAAACTTGTCCATTTCTTCTAGGTTGTTAAATTTAGTGGCATAAAGTCCTTCATAATATTTTCTTGTAATCCTTTGTATTTCTGTGTTATCAGTGGTAATTTTTCCCCTTTCATTTCTAATTTTGGATATTTGTGTCCTTTCCTTTTGTCCTTTGATTAGTCTAGCCAGGAGTCTGTCAATATTGTTGACTTTCTCAAAGAATCAGCTCTTCCTAATATTAATTTTTTCTATTGTCCTTCTGTTCTCTAATTTGTTTAGCTCTGCTTTAATTTTTATTATAACTTTCCTTCTGCTGCCTTTGGGTTTTGTCTGCTCTTCTTTTTCTAGTTCTTTAAGATGGATGTTAAGATGTTTACTTGTGATTTTTCTTGTTTCTTAAGATAGGCCTGTAGTGATATAATTTTTCCTCTTATTACTGCTTTCACTGTGTCCCAATAATTCTGATATGTTGTATTTTCATTGTTATTAGTTTCTACATGTTTTTTTTCATCTCATGTTATTTGTTCTTTTATCCAGTCGTTTTTTAATAAGCTGTTGTTTAATCTCCATGTATATGTGTTTTTTTATCTTTCCTTTGACAGTTGATCCCCAATTTCAAAGCTTTGTGGTCTGAGAATACACTTGGTATGATTTTGATCTTCTTGAATTTGCTGAGGCTACTTTTGTGTCACAGCATGTGGTCTATCCTTGAGAATGTTCCATGTGCACTAGAAAGGAAGGAATAGTCTCTTTTTGCTGGATGAAGTGTCCTGTAAATGTCAATTATGTCCAATTGCTGTAATGTGTCATTTAGAGCTGATGTTTCCTTATTTATTTTCTGTTTGGATGATTTGTCCATGGCCGTTAGCGGGGTGTTTAAGTCTCCCACAATGATTGTGTGTTCATCAGTTTCTCCTTTCAAATCTATTAATGGTTTCTTTGTATATTTTGGTGAATCCTGGTTGGGAAAATATATATTAATAGTGTCAAGTCCTCTTGTTGTTGTATTATGCCTTTTATCATTATGTAATGTCCATCCTTGTCCTTTACCATCTTTTTTAACCTGAAGTTTATTTAATCAGATATCAGTATGGCAACTCCTGCTTTTCTCTGGTTACCATTTACTTGAAATATTGTTTCCCATACTTTCACTCTGAGTTTGTGTTTGTCCTTATGGCTGAGGTGTGTTTCTTGGAGACAGCATATGAATGGGTTCTGTTTTTTAATCCAGTCTGCTACTCTGTGTCATTTTATTGGTGAGATCAGTCCATTAACATTTAGAGTGATGATCGATATGTGAAGATTTCCTGTGACCATTATTCACTTCTTTCTTTGTTTTTGTTTTATTTTTGTTTCTTTCTTGTTGCCCCAACTTTGTTCCATTTTTCCTGATGTTTTGTTACAGGTTGAAGAGCCTCCTTCAGTATTTCTTGAAGTGCTGGCCTTGTGCTGGCAAATTCCCTCAGCTTCTGTGTGTCTGAGAAGGTCTTTATTCCACCTTCTTATCTGAAAGATAATTTTGCTGGATAATTTTTTCTTGGCTGTAAGTTCCTCTCTTTTAAATTTTTGAATATTAGATTCCTCTCTCTCCTGGCTTGCAGAGTTTCTGCTGAGAAATCTGATGCCAGCCTGATGGGTTTTCCTCTAAAGGTTATAGTTCTTTTTTCCCTAGCTGCCTTGAGAATTGTGTCTTTGTCTTTAGTTTTGGACATCTTTAGTACCATGTGTCTTGGAGAAGATCTGTTAGGTTCCAGGTATCTAGGGGACCTGTTTTCTTCTTGAACTTGGGGTTCCAGATCTTTTCATAGGTTTGGAAAGTTCTCTTCTTCTATTTGTTTGAGTATCCTCTCTGTAGAATGCTCTACTTCTTCTATTTTTACTATCCTGATGTTGTTTTGTCTCATGGAATCAGATAATTCTTGCAGAGTTCTTTCAATCCTTTTGGTTCTATATTCTTTCTCTTCCTCTTTCTGAGCTGTTTCCAAGTTCTGATCTTCAAAATTACTAATTCTTTCCTCCATACAGTTGGCCCTGTTTCCTATGGCAGTTATTTCATTTCTCACTTCTTTTATTGTATTATTTAACTCTCGCATTTCCATCTCAATCTTCCTTATATTTTGAATTTCTTTGTTAAATTGTTCCTTTTGTTCATGGAGTTCCTTTTTTATGTCATTCATGTCCTTTTTTATGTTGTTTATGTCAGCCATGTGCTCTGCCAGTATGTTTTTTTTTTTTTCTCTCAGAGCCTTTAGAATGGCTACTTTAAATTCTCTGTCACTTAGTTCAGAAACTTTTAGGTCTAAAAAGCTGTCTTGATGAATTTATTGATCTTTCTGAGAAGTTTTAGTTTTTAAGGAATTCATCCTGTCTGCTGGGTTCTCCCTCTTCGACATGAGGGCGTTATGTTCAGTAGTAGTGCCCCGAAGCCCAGATTGGTACTTTTGTGGTGTCTTGCTGTAGGGTAGACACAAGGTGGCACTGGCGGGGGCAAATTTTGGGAGAGAGAGGTGTTGTTTATTTTTTTATTTCTAGTCTCCTGCTACATTTGGAGGTGGTGTGCATCTATCATGGTCCTTCCACTTCCTGTAGTTAGCTAGTTGATTGGGGAGCCTGTAGGAAAAGGGAGAGTCCAACAAAAATCACACTGGGGCACCTCCACCTTCTGCCCTATGCTGGAGAAGCTGGGTGATGCGGGCCGAGGCTGCTCCTGCTGGCTGGGATGAATGCTATCAAATCCACCTTTCTTCCCAGGCCTGCTTCCACTGCCAAATGTTGGGACAGAGTCTCCGGGCTCACACTGCTTTTAGGACCCAGGGGCACGCGAGCAGGCATGCGCACAAGTCCAAAGCTGTGGGTCTGACCCTGCGGTAGGAAGGCAGCTGGCTTGCCTCTGCAGCGGGCAGTAACAAGAGCTGCAGCCCTACGCAGGTGTCATGCGTGCCTTCACGGCAGCTGGCCCACCTCTGTAGCGGGCTGGGAGTGGAATGCGAACCACAGCTCCACGCAGGAGCCACGCATGACGCACTGGCAGCCATTCTGCCTCCGCAGTGGACCTGGAACAGAAGCCGCAGCCCCATGCAGGGGTTGTGCACTGTCTGCGCGGCAGCTAGCCCGCCTCCGCAATGGGCCAGGAATGGAAGCCAGCAGCGCTGCGCAGGAGTCGTGCATGCCTGCGTTGTGGGTCCCAAGGGAGCCTAGAGCCAAGGTGTTGTCTCTAGTTCAGAGTCCTCGCTCAGCCCTGCTACCACTCAAAGGTTCCAGAGGCTGGCTCCCAAGCTCTGTCCCCAACTCACTGCTCCAAATTCCATCTCCCCAGCCCAGCTCCCCAAGGACTCCCACTGTTCTGCCACTTTGCTTGGGCTTTTCCTCTTGTCACCTCTTGGTCTCTTCCATGCCATGCACTGTACTGCTCCAGGATGGTCAGCCGCAATCGGATCTTGTTGCCATCTGTCTTTGCTCCCTCCCCTCTCTCCCACTCACCCCCTTCTCTCCAACCTTCAGGTGTTTACTTGTGATGCGTGGATTTCTCAGCTGCCATTTTTGTCACTCAGAGTCCTATTTCTTGGCTCCTGAGTGGCGATTCAATTGAGTTTTCTGGGAGAGGCTTTAGGGACCTCCTCTCCAGTCGCCATCTTGCCCTCCTCTCCCCTTACTATTCTTATTTCATCTTTCTCCTTTGTTGGAAAAAATGTGCCATTATTTACATTCCTTAAGCTATTATGAAAGGGGGAACACTTTTGATTATTGAATCTATCATAAAAATCTTTGATTTACCTAAGATAATTCTGGTGTTTCTTTTCTTTTCTAAAGATTTGAGCTCATGGTTTAAATTCACCATACAGAATAAGTTATGTTCTAATTTTGTTTTGAATTTTTATTATTAAGCTTTGTACCTGTTGCTTTTCACCCTGGACATGAACTTTTCCAGGTCTATACATTGTCCCTTTTATGTGAGAGAAAACACCCAGAAAAAATTCTTCCTGACATTAAGGGACAAATAGACTGGATTTGCAAGACCTGACTGTTGATGAACAATGCTTTCAGAGAAAGATCTTGATCAAAAGGAAGGAATGATAAAGATGAACTTTAAGGAAACATGATGGGGAGGTCTATGGTAGGAGCTGGGCTTATGAAGGTTCATGAGACCACCTAATCAAACTTCATGGTTCTAACTTCCTTTTTATTACTCTATGGTTCTAATTTCCTGTCTCCCTGCCTTAAATATCCTCCTTCTTAGTACACAAGCCAGAATGTACATGTGGCTTGTCAGTTCTGCATGTGCTGGTGCTGGGTTGCATACTTTTCTTTTTTTTCTTTTCCTATTCCTGAAATTTTATTATTAATTATTATTATTATTATTATTATTATTATTATTATTACAGTGATGGAATACCTAGTAAATATTATTGTTCAGTCAAAAGTAGCTCTTTAAGGTAAAAGCTTACATGCAAGGCATCGTATTCCATCCTTCTAATTGTGTAAGCCAAAGTGTCAGAAGAAACAGAGCAACTAAGAGAGAAGTAGAAAAACTGAGGAGGAAAGAAAAATGAAGAACAGATGGCAATGTGAAGAATGAGTAAGGGACTTGCAAAGACACAGTAAGAATGAAAGAGAATAAGCTGTGAAAATATTTGGGGGAAAAATAAAATTTCACAGAACAGCAGGATCTCCAGGAAGATGAAAGTGAGAAAATAAGAGAGGGCCTCTTGGAGTGGGCACAACAATAATGAGGTACTTCAGACAGTGTGGGAAATTTGATAGAAGGGGTGGATCCATGGGCCATGGAGCCATATGGTACTTGGGACTGAAAGTAGGACAAGAGGTGACAAAGGGAACAGAGGAAAACAGAGCAGGAAAAAAGTCTAGGCACCTAGGGATGTCAGATTGTGAAAATGAAGGGAATATAACAGAAAAAATATTAACTGGAAAAATAAAGAGGGACCCAAGATGAAGAAAGAAAGTGGCAAAATACAGGAAGATTTGGACACAATCAGAAAAGTTGGGGAGAAAGGAGATGTCAGATGTCATCAAGATGGCAATGTGAGAGAAGATTCTTAAAATCTGTCTTGGAAGTTACAACTAATTGAATAACTCTAATTCAACAAAGAAATCTTGAAGCAATACATAATGTCAGCTGAGAGACATACTCATTGCAAGGAAACACCTAAAGATTAAAGAAAATGGGGCAAGCAAATTAAGAGAGAAGAAGGAAGTGTGGAGATGGAACTGCAGCATGCAGTCTGGAGCTCCAGATAGAAGTGAGACAGGGGCCAAGGAATGCAGGACAAAGCACAAGGTGATCCTGGGAAAGTTAGGAACTGAGACAGTGGCAAGTGCAAAAATGTGGGCCCAGTACTTAATGTGATCATAAGACTAAAACATGGGCCCAGTAGAGAGAAAAAGCAAAGATGGCAGGGTGCCCACCTTATCTGGCCCCATACATTTCTAACAGAGGGACTAGCTTGTAATTCAGCTGAGCCCAGCATCCAGGGTCGTGGCCCTGAGGCATAGAGAGAACATAGCCTGCACTGCTCCCACTGCCAGGCATAAATCATATACTCAGAGTCTGGCCACCTCCCCTCACTCTCCCAGAACTTGCCTTCCCCACTTTTCCCCAGTGATTACAGAAAAGGAGCTGTAGGAACTGGTCAGCTGTGGCCTGGAAATTTACATTATCTGGCACCACAAATAAATTTTCACCTCACCCAACAAGCCTTGCCCACACCCTTACTGGTTGAAACCAGCAGGGACACACATGGAAGCTGAGACACACAGACATGGGAGGTTCTTCCTGCACTAAGATTTCAGAGATGTAGAGCCCCATTGACCACCACATCCTCCCATGAGTGTGGCACACCGAGACCAAGGCAACTGGGTAAAAAGAGGGAAGCTAACCTCCTCCCAAAATTTTCATCATAAGAAGATTAAACAAACAAACAAACAAAACCACTGCAGCTCAAGAGAGAAAAAAATGCTCCAGTGACACTTACCTAGAAGGAATATTTTATATCAAACTGTGGCAAGATCGACTCTTGTAGATAGATGCCCAGAAAAAGAAATGAACGAATAGCTATGTATAGCCATGGGAACAAAACTGCTCAGAAAGAAAATTAAAATCTCCAGAAAAGAAACTTAAAGACATGAAGATGGGTGATTTAAATGACACAGAATTTAAGATTGCAGTTCTGTGAAATCTCAACAAGATGCAAGAAAACACAGATAGGCAGTTTATTGAACTCAGAAAGAAAATCTATGAATGAAAAGAACATTTTAACAAAGAGATTAGAATTTCTAAAAAGAACTAAAGAAAAATTCTGGAGATGAATAGTGCAATAAAAGAGATGAAGACTAAAATAGCTAGCATAGGAAGCAGAGCTGACCAGAAGGGAGAAATAATTAGTGATATCAAAGACTGAAATATGAAAATGCAATAGCTGGAAAAAGAGAGAGACATGAGAATTAAAAGAAAAAACTCTACAAGAACTATCTGTCTCCATCACACAAAAAAACATAAGAATAATGAGTTTGTCAGAAGAGAGCAAGAAGGGCACAGAGAGTCTCTTCAAACAAATCAATGAGAACTTTCCAAACCTATGGACAAAACAAGATCCTTGAGTTCAGAAAATAAACAGAATACCTAAGTAACCAAATCCTGATAGGCCTTCTCCAAGGCACATTATATTGAAGCTGTCCATAATAATAAAAAAAGAATTATAAAGGTAGGCAGAAAAAAGACTGTAACCTTTTTAAAAAAAGCCCATTAGACTTCTCAGAAAAAATTCTACAAGCCAATAGGGAGTGGAATCAAATATTCAAACTATTGGAGATCCAAGATGACAGAGTAGGTAAACAGTGTGCCTGTTTCATTTAGGAAAAACATTAAAATTACAACTAAATTATTGAACAACCAACCAGGAGAACCATCTAAAGTCTAGCTGAACAGAAGTTTTGTAACTAAGGATACAAAGAGGTGGACATATCCAGACTGGTAGCAGGGGCACAGACATGAAAGCAGCCAAAACTGTAGTCGCAGAGAATCAGGAGGAATATCTCAGCGAAGAGGTTTCTCCCATGGGAGCAAGACACCCCAGCCCTATATCGGGCTCCCCCATCCCAGAGCACTGGTGCTGGGAAGAGAAGCCCCCACATCTGACTGAAAAACAATGAGGACTCTAACAGTCCAGTTTGGACAGAAGGCTGCAAGAAACCCAGATGTCCTCTTAAAGTGCCTACACAGACTCAGTGACTTGTGGGTACTCATTCTGGGCTCTGGAACAGGGGTGGTGACTCAGGGGGCATTGGAGGCATATGGGGAGCAGACTGAGGTGTGTGGCTTTGATAAGAGGACTGAAAAACAATCACCATTATTCCTGGGTGGATATTCCTCCTATGAAGTCAGTTGGTGTATGCCAGATATCCTGGATTGTGCCTGCCCCACACACAGCCAAATACGAATCTGATTGGTCTGGTAAGTTACGCTTACTCCACCCTGATAACTCACTAGGACCCCACCCCATCCAACTCCATCAATGTCAGAGGCACTTTATCTGGTAAGCAGCCAGCCTTACCCATATCATTATTGGGAAACTCTCTAAGTCCTCAGACCCCATGTGGGCAGCAACTGGTATCACTGTGCTCTGAGACTTTTGCTGAGTAGCTCCAGGCACAGCATTGGCAAAAATCAGAATCTATAGGAGCATCCAACACAGATGACCAGGGAGTTTGTACCAGGGCCCCACAGGGCACCTACTACTTAGAGCTATCCAGCAATACTAGGGGATATAGCAGACCTACCTAATACATAAAAACAAACATAGACAGGCATTCAAAATGAGAAAACAAAGAAATACTTCTCAAATACAATAACACCAGAAAATTCCAGAAGAACTAAATGAGACGAAGGCAAGCAACCTATCAGATACAAAGCTCAAAATGATGGTTATAAGGATGCTCAAGGCATTTAGTGAAAACTTCAACAGGGACAGCAAGCATAAAGAAAGACAAAAACCATTTTTAATAAGTCAGAAATGAATAAAATAACTGAAATTCAGAATGCAATAGAAGGAATCACCAGCAGACTAGATGGCACAGAGGATCTAGTCAGTGAATTGGAAGACAAAGTAGCAGAAAACACCCAGTCAGAACAGCAAAAAGAACAAAGAATTTTTTATTATTTTTTAAATTATTATTATTATTATTATTATCTTTTGTATGTGGATAGTTCCCTGGCCGGGAATTGAACCTAGGCCGCAGTGCTGACAGCGCCAGCAACGAAGCCTTAAGCCACTACACCACCAGGGAACTCCTAAAGAATTTTTTTAAATGATAGTTTAAGGGCCCATCAAGCATAACAACATTAACATCATAGGAGTACAAGAAGGAGAAAAGAGAAAACAAGGAATTAAGAATCTGTTTGAAGAAATAATTACCAAAAACTTCCCTAACTTGGCAAAGGAACCAAACATACAAGTACAAGCCCAGGAGTACAGAGAGTCCCATACAAGATGAATTGAAATAGGCCCACACCAAGACACATTATATTTAAAATATCAAAGGTTAAAGACAAAGAGAAAAATACTAAAAACAGCAAAAAAAAAAAAAAAGCAACTAGTAATTTATAAGAGAGCTCTCATTAGATTGTAAGCTGATTTCTTAACAGAAACTTTGAAAGCCAGAGGGAAGTGGCAGAAAATATTCAACGTGGTGAAAAGCAAGGACTTACAACCAAGATTACTCCACCCAGCAAGGCTACATTCAAAATTGAAGGAGAAATAAAGAATTAACCAGAGAAGAAAAAGCTAAAGAAGTTTATCACCATCAAACCAGTATTACAATGAATGTTAGAGAGACTAATTTAAGATAGGGGAAAAAAGGCAAAATTATGAATAATAGGATGGCAATAGCTACATATTGACAATTACCTTCTATTTAAATATATTAAAAATTCCAAACAAAAGACATGAAGGGTATTGCACTGAGTGAAGTGTCAAACAGAGGAAGACAGATGAAAGTTAACTTTGCTTATAGGTGAAATCCAAAGAAAGTAAACAAGCAGAACAGAAAAAGTTTCATATAGAAAACATTTGGTTTGTCACCAGGTGAAAGGAGAGTTGGGGGAGGGGTGAAATAAAGGAAAGAAATTGGGAAGTTCAGTTTGGTGGTTACAAAGTAATAGTTACGGAGATATAGTCCATAATGTTGCAGTAACTGTGTGTGGCATCATATGGATACTAGATGTGTTGGGGTGATAGGGGGAAGACAGGAGGGGTGGATGAAAAAGGCATAGAAGTCAAAAAGTACAAATTCATAGTCACAAAGTAGTCACAGAGATGTAAAGTGCAGCATAGGGCATACAGTCAATAACATTGTAATAAGTATATATAGTGTCAGATGGGAACTGGATGTATCAGAATGAGGATTTTTTAAGTTATATTCTTTACACTTGAAATCATATAATATTGTATGTCAAATGTAATTTTTAAAAAAATAAAAAGAATAATAAAAAGAATAAAATAAATTAAAATATTAAAAGACAGAAATTACCAACAAAGAATAATTTATCAAGAAAGGTCATCCTCTATATATAAAAAGGAATAAAGATCTTTCCAAATGTACAGAAGCTGAGGAAATTCTCTAGAACCAGGACTGTATTACAGGAAATACTGCATAAGGCAATTCAACATGAAACAAAAAGCCAAAATAAATAAAGATAATTTGTCACAACAAAAACATAAAAGGAGAAAAAGTAAAGGTCTGAATTTCCAAAGGGAAATGACAATAAGAAGCACGTTTAAGAAAAAACTACTATTTACATGCAACTTTTTTTACATATACTTAATGGTAACCACTCAAAAATAAATTCAGAATTGAAACACATAGGGTTAAAGGAGAAGAAAACAGAGGAAAATATCATAGAACACCACCAATCTAAAATAACAGATAGAAACAAACAAACAAACAAACAAACAAACTAATGGAGATAACAAGCTACAAGGAAAAAAGAAAAAGATTAAGTGGCTATAGGAAATTCTCATACATCAATCATCACCCTAAATGTAAATGAACTAAACTTACCTATAGAAAGGCACAGAGAAGCAGATTAGATCTGTCCTATCCAGCACAACACAATGGTGGGAAAAGGAAAAGATGACAAAGGCAAAGTGAAGAAAGACAGTAGCCAAGAATAAAGTATAAGCGGGGCCAAGGGACTCCAGCCACAAGGACTGAGAGAGCCCTTAATCGGTCCAACACATAGCTTTTATTGATGGACATACAAGGAAGTAAAACTCTTTTTTCCATGGTCTGAGTTACACTGCCTGGCAAACTGCTTTTTCTGAAAGTCCCCAATGTGTTTCAACATGCATTGTGTTTCTATGGGAACGTATAGCCCCAAGGACTCAGTGTATTGAAACAACCCCAGGGGGTTGACTCAGTACCTAACTAAGTCATGCCTATTGGAGCATGACCAATATTGTTCTAGTGGGTCACCATTGGAGCAGCGTGGAAGACAAGGTAGTCAGTGTGTAGGAGATTAACCTCAGAGAGAGTGAGGGTCAATGCCTCACCTCTGTTGAGCCCAAGCTCTCTCCTGATAGCCCCTATGTGACTGTGCCTATCTTAGGTTGTTCCTCCCTTGAGGAATCTTACCCATCATTGACTAACCAGCCATCCTTTGGGAACATACAGGGTGATGTGAAGTGTGCAAGTGAAGGAGGAACAGTACCCCTGAGAGAGGGTCAGTTCTGTTTCCTAGGTATTCTATGCCCCTGTGGCCTCCACGCTCAGCTCCTGCCATAGAATGTCATGGGGATGCATGAGGGGACAGACAGGTTGACAGTTGGAAGACAACATCTCCCTCATTTTGTTTTTGTAGTAGGAGAAATACAGATTTGGCAGTTTCTTCATCTATGGCCCTTCACAGGACTTGTTGTGTACATCTGAGGACTAAACAAAATAGAAGAAAAATGATTAGCAGCAGTGCAATTGCACCTGCAAATCCTCCACCTAGGGTCTTCACCCAGGTGAGGGGGTTTAAATTAGACAACTCTTCTTCCACTGTGAAAAGTGTCTCCTTTTCTGGTAGAAGAGAAAGTGTGGCATGAGTCATCTGATCCACTTCTTGCTTCAGCTGTAGAATATCTACAGTGAGATTGGGAGCATGTCCCCAGAGGTAAGCTTATACCTTCGACCATGGATTCCTAGTTTGGTTTTAAGAGAAACGAGTCACACAGTAGTTAGAAATATTACAATTACACTTTAAAGTAATCATGGTATGGAGATTTTCTACTTGGTCTCCAAGGAAAATTAGTTATCTCCAAATCAGCCAATATTAATTTCTTGGTCAATTTTAATTTGTTGATTCCAGGTCTTTCTTATGCCATTCCTGTACAAACTGAGTAGTCTGTACAGCTTGATGTAATGTTACTCCAGAGACAGCAGCAACAGTAGCTATTGCTATAATTCCCATAATAGCTGTGATTAAGAGGCCAGTAAATCTCTTTGTCCTATGTAAAATCTTGTGAAGGAGTTGTAAAACAATATGAACAGTTGGAGAGCCTTGCCACACCCTAGGGGCTTGAACCAGTAACCATAATTCTTGTCTTTTTCTTAAAAATCATAATTTGGTCATGGGAGGCATTATAAATTGAGGAATTAATACATGTATATAGACATTGAAGACATTCAACCATTTTTAGGGTTGGCTCAATTGTAAAATTTCCTAATAGAAAAACAAAACAAATTTTAAGACAAATCTGTAAATTAAACCTTTTTGTTTCTTTAAATTTAAAGGTATATTCTTTGTTTTTATCTTTTGTATAATTTCCTTCCCAAATTTTATTTTGTTCTAGATTTAAAGTCACTTTCCATCAAGATTTTTGTAACAGACCTTGCATGGGCCTAATTATTTTTAATTATGGTGGGGCTAGCATTTTATCTAGCTCAAAGATAGAAATATTAAAAGGTGAAGCAAATTTTTGAGGGAATTCTTCTCCATGTAATTGCTCTCTTAAGGATTGAGAGTCAGAATATTTTAAGCAACAGCATATATGGATTGTGGCACCATAAGGGCCTCAATCAACTATAATACCATGAGAATTATTAAATAATACCTGACCTAGAGTTCCCCAACATTCCTCCCAATAAATGTGGGAATGTGCATCAATCTGATTAGTATTTTGAGGACAAGAATTAAGGGAAGGAGAAAAGCTATGAGTGTTTACCTTTTGAGTTTGAAATCCAGAAATCATAAACAAATCATTATAAGTATCATTTCTTTTTTCTTTTGAAAGTACCCAAACCTGATCAGTGAGAGTTAAACACAGAGGATCAGGTCCAATACAAATTGGCATGTATAAATAAACTAGGTCTTTATGGCCAAAAAGTGTAAAATTTCAGCCTTCCTACTCAGGAAATTCTGGACCTCTTTGATCCTTGGGTCCAGAAAACCAAGAACTACCATTAATATAAATAAGAGAAGGATCATCATTCTAAGTTACAAGTGATAACAATGGGGGGTTGGGTAAATAAGCTCAATAAGTAAAATTCTCTGCTACACCAAGTGGGAAGTAACTTACAACAGAGATGACTGCCAACATGAAGAGAAATATATTGACGTCATTTTGGGGGATTTCTTTCTCAATGAACTGGTTTCAAGCCATCTGAGTCAACCCTTTCAGTTGTTTCCATGTGGGAATTTGGGCATTGGACATCTTGATTATTAGATGGTCCTTCATTTTCTGGTCCTTGGTGATGTGTTTCATGTCATTGATGGTATGGTTTAACACATCAACCAGGTATCTATAAAGGTCATTCATCAGGACCTGGAGAGATACAAGCAAAGTCTCATCCCCGTGTCAATAAGGTTCCTAGATACCATTGATTAATTTGAATATCTTTCCACCAGATAGGCACATTTTCCAAAGGTTTTGAGCTATGGAGACCATTGAAATGTCTCTCAGCTGCAGTACGACCCAGGTGAGACTTGATATCAGAGCCTGATAAATTTAAAAAATTTAAAGTAAACATAGCTCTTGCTAATTGATCTGTGAGGGGCCCTTTGTTTCTCCCCCCTTTTGTTTGTAATTGTTTTTTGAAAGTAGCATTTGCACATTCTACAATGGCTTTGACCTTGGGGGTTGCAAGGGATGCCAGTGGTATGGGTAATATGCCAGGTGGCACAGAAGTTTGTGAATTTAGAGCTAGTATATGCAGGACCATTGTCTGTTTTAAACTACAAGGGAGGCCTATAATAGAAAAGCAGACAAGTAAATGGCAACAGGAGAGTGTAACAGTTTTACTAGTTTGGGCCATGGCTGTAAGAAAGCCAGAGGCAGTGTCTATTGTGACATGAACAAAAGCTAATTGTCCAAAAGAAGGGATGTGAGTCACATCCATCTGCCATAGAGCATTCAGTACAAGACCTCTAGGATTTACTCCTTCAGGGCATTCTTGTGGAGCATTAAGAATTTGACATGTTGGACAAGTTTGAACAATCTGTCCAGCCTGTTTGTGAGTAATTGAAACCAAGACCTAAGGCTGTTAGCATTGGCATGAGTTAAAGAATGAAAATGTGTTGCCTTGGTAACATGAGCATTCCCTTCCAAGGAGTCTGCAAGTGCATTACTATGAGTCATAAGACCAGGTAAAGGAGTATGAGCACATGTGTGTGTAATAAAGAAAGGGTGTTTACTATTTTTTACCACCTGTTGAAGTTGAGTAAACAAAATCTGGAGAGATGATGAATTAGAATTATTAGTAAGAAATGCTGTTTCAATATTTTGTACTGTATGAACAACATAAGCAGAATCAGGAACAATATTTAAAAGATCAGAAAAATTTTGTAAGGCATTTAAAACTGCTACCAATTTAGCTTTTGTGCTGAAGTATAAAGTTAGTGTAAATAAGCTGATGACCTTTTTCATTGACAGTTGCTGCTTTACCATTATTTGACCTATCTGTAAAAACTGTTAAACCTTGGGGAATAGGAGCCTATTTAAGTTTTTTAGGTAAAATCCAATTAGTTTTTAGGAGAAACTGGAATAATTTGTTTTTTGGATAATGATTATAAATTTTTTCAAAAAAGCCACTAATAGCAATCTGCTAAGATTCAGAATAAATGTTTAAATGTGTTATTTGTTTTTCTTTAAAGGGAACCATAGTTTGACTAGGTTTCTGTCCCTTTAAATGAAGCACCCTTGTACAAGCTTGTGAAATGAATTCTGAAATTAACTCTACATAGCTCAGGAGTGACTTAACAAAGTTGTTAGATGGAAAAACCCACTCCACCAGGTCATTTTGTTGAACAATTACTGCTGTGGGTGAATGAGGAGCATGAACAATTAAAATTTATTAAGAAAGAGAAGGATCTACATGCTGAATCTGAGCTTTATGTATTTTTCTTTTGACTAATTCTAAGTTTTTGTTGGCCTGAGGAGTTAGGGTATATGGGCTATCTAATTGAGGGAGGCCCCACAAGAGACCAAATAAATTACTGAAAGTATAAATGTGGGAATACCTAAGGTGGGACATAACCAATTAGTATCTCCTAGCAATTTTTGTAAATCATTTGAAGTATTAACTTGATCTCTTCTTATCTGAACTATTTCAGGTCAAATAGATTGATGGTCCACAACTGTTTCTAAATATTGAACTGGTGTTGTGGTTTGAATTTTATTAGGAGCAATACAGAGTCCAGCCAAATCAAGTTGTTCTTTAAGTAATTTAAAACATGCTGATAATTTCTCAGCAGAGGATGTGGCACAGAGAATATCATTCATATAGTGAACAATATAACAATCTGGAAAATTAATTCTTACAGGTTGTATTGCTTTAGGTACAAAAAGCAGACAAATTGTAGAACTATTGAGTATTCCTTGTGGGAGAACTTTCCATTGAAATCTTTTTATAGGTTCTTTGTTATTAATTGAAGGAACAGAAAATGCAAGTTGAGCACAATCATTAGGATGTAAAGGGATTGTATAGAAACAATCTTGTAAATCAATAACTATTAAAGGCAATATTTTGGAATCATAGAGGGTTGTGGGAGTCCAGGCTGTAAAGCACACATAGGCTCAATTATAGCATTAAAAGCTCATAAAACAGTGAGTAATTGCCATTTTCCTGATTTTTTTCTTAATAACAAATATAGGTGAGTTCCAAGAACTAGTAGTAGAAGGTTGTATATGATTTTGTCTTAATTGAGTTGGTATTAGATCTGTTAATGCCTCTAATTTTTCCTGGGAGAGGGGCCACTGTTCTATCCATAGAGGCTTATTATTTGTCTATTTAAGGGCTATGGGGGTCCATAGCTGTGCAAAAGTGGCCCCTGTAAAAAAGGCTCTTATATTTTTGTTTGATATCCTAATCTCTCTCGTCCTTGTTGGGATGGGGACTGAATAGGTTGAGTAATTTCTTGATTTAATTTTTCTAGACCTTTCCCTAGTTGATATCCCATTGGACTCATAATTTGTTGACTTTGAGAAGTGTATTGTCCCAGAGGTATCCAAATTTCTGCCTGCCATTGTGTAAGCAGATCTCAACCCCATAAATTAACTGGAATGTCTGCAATATAGTGTTGTTAAAATCCTTCTTGTCCCTCTGGCCTGAGGCAAGAAAAAATGCAAACACTCTGATGCAAGCCTGAAGCTTGATCCACCCCCACAATGTTAAATGGCTCTTGGACTTTCCAATTTTTTGGCCATTCCTGAGAGCTAATTATAGAACTATCAGCTCCAGTATCTAAGAGACCTGTAAATTTTTACCTTGTATCTCAATTTGGCAAACAGGGCAAAATTTTGATACTTTTTCAGCTAGAAAAATTCCAGCCTATATTGCGTTTCCAAAACTTATGGTTCCCCTTTTTTGAGAAGGACACAATAATTTGAATTTCTCTCTCATAATCAGAGTCAATAACACCAGTATGGACAATAACTTTTTTAGATGTTAAACATGAGCATCCAAGGAGAAGTCCAACAGTATTTGGGAGAATTACACCAAAAATTTCTGTGGATACACATAAAGGAGATTCTCCAGGAAATAATAAAATATCCTGTGCTGTACAGATATGTACAGCAGCATTTCCCTCCATAGTAGAACTTAATTGTACTGAGAGTTGCAGGGAGGCACTGCCTGATAATTTTGAGGAGCAGCCTTAGTCATGTAGGCCCCAGTTGTTGTCGGGGCCTAGGGTTGGCCCCACTTCCCATTTCCCTGGAGAGGTGTCTCATTTTTATGAAAAACTGATTGACATTCAGAAGTCCAGTGATATCCTTTTTTACATTTAGGGCACAAGCTAGATGATTTAGGTCCTGTAACAACAGTAGCATTAGGCAAATGGGAACCATTGTTATTTTTCTTTTTACAATCTTTTTTAGTATGACTTGGTTTTCCACAATTATAGCAAGTGCCAGAGAATTTCTTTTGATTTATTTTAAATCCAGTCATGGCTTGAGTAAGCATGGCAGCCCTAAATTGTTCTGTTTCTACTTCCTGACACAAACGATGTATCCCATTGTATCTGTTTTTCTTTTCATAGTTCATATAGCCTTTTACAATCATCATTAGCATTATCATATGCTGCAATTTGTAAAATTATCTCGGCTGCCTGCAAATTGGTCACCTGTTTGTTTATAGCATCCTGTAACTGGTTTAGAGTATGGTTTAGAGGACCTTGTAGGATTTTTTGAAATGACATTGGGGCTTTACTCTGTGTTTCTATTTTCTCCCATGATATTAAACAAATTCTCAGTAATTGATCAATAGCCTGTTCAGTTGTCTCTAATTGATGCTGCATAGTTTCCCAATGACCATTTCCTAACAATTGATCTTCGTTGATAGCTATATTGTTATCCTGATTATGTCTGCCTTGGATTTCAGCACTATCAATCCACCAAGTTTTAAATTGTAAATATTGGGAAGAGGAAAAACAAGTTATAGCTATGGTATTCCAGTCTGTGGGAATTAATTGGTGGCCATTGGCATACCCTGTATGAGACCCATGGTGTGAGAAGTAGGGCCATACTGAGTTACAGCTTGTTTGAGCTCCTTTAAGAGTTTAAAGAAAAAGGCTCATGAGCATATTCCTGAAAAATGTTAGGGTGGTTTGGATCC
Source organism: Lyroderma lyra (assembly GCA_004026885.1). Classification (NCBI taxonomy): domain Eukaryota; kingdom Metazoa; phylum Chordata; class Mammalia; order Chiroptera; family Megadermatidae; genus Lyroderma; species Lyroderma lyra. Next base: position 127,389 of record PVJL010002860.1, on the reverse strand, counting down.
TCACCAGGAAGAGCGCTGTATGACCACTGGAAAAGCTAAAGCTTCTAAATCACTAATCAGGCCTGTTGTATGCCTTTCTCCACTGCAGAGAGCAGTGTGTGAGAGCCTCCAAAAGGAGAGGAAGGTGCATGCACAGTGGAAAGAAAAGGGTTATTTTTCTTTTCCTGCTGCACTGGCAGATCCCATTCACACTTTGGAAAAATGGGCAGCAGTGGCAAATCAAGCAAAGGACCTGAGGATGAATGACAGTCCTCCAAAGAAAGATATAATGACTTTGGGATTACAGTGGGGGCTTCTAAAGAGCCTTCCTCTCTTTTCTCAGATTCTTGCATCTCTTCCTCTCCTTCATTTTCCTCATCAGTCTGTAAAGTTTCTAAAACTGACCAAAATAATTGCCATGTAGTCCAGATAGTTCCTGGGAAGGAAACCTCCTTATGATATAAACTGCAGAGTTCTGTACCAACTTTTCCCAATGTTTTTAAATCTAACGTCCCCAGATTTGGGAACCAAGAACAATGAGTTTCAATTGCTTTGAGAAGCTCCTTTAATTTTTGATCTGACACTCTAGCTTCTCCTGCCTTAAGAAGTTGTTTAAGCAAACAGATATAAGTCTTATATTGACTATTAGAATTCCCCATTACCTTGGTGAAATTCCTGGGCATTTCCCTACCTTCAGTAGTTATCATGCCACCCTCCCAGACCTTGTGCTGTGAAACATCCTGACTTTGACTCAGAGTTGACCTTCCTTCTTGAGCCCCACGTTGGGTGCCAGATGTCATGTCCAGCATGACACAAGTGATGGGAAAACAAAAAGAATGATGTAAAGTGAAGAAATACAGTAACCAAGAATAGATTATAAGTGGGGCCAAGGGACTCCAGCCTCAAGGATTGAGAGAGCACCTAGTAGGTCCAACACATAGTTTTTATTGATAGAAATACAAGGAAGTGAAACTCTTTTCTTCCATGTCTGTGAGTAACACTGCCTGGCAAACTGCTTTTTCTGAAAGTCCAATTTTGTTTCAACATGCATTGTGTTTCTATGAGAACATGTAGCCCCAAGGACTCAGTGTACTAAAACGACCCCAGGGGGTTGACTCAGTACCTAAGTCATTCTTATTGGAGCATGACCAATCTATCAGGTCACCATTGGAGCAGCGTGGGACACAAGGTAGTCAGTGTGTAGGAGATTAACCTCAGAGAGGGTGATGGTCTATACCTCACCTCTGTTGAGCCCAAGCTCTCTCTTTATGGCCCCTATGTGACTGTGCCTGTCTTAGGTTGTTCCTCCCTTGAGGAATCTTACCCATCATTGACTAACCAGCCATCCTCTGGGAACATACAGGGTGATATGAGGTGTGCAAGTGAAGGAGGAACAGTACCCCTGAGAGAGGGTCAGTTCTGTTTCCTAAATATTCTATGCCCTTGTGGCCTCCATGCTTAGCTCCTGCCTTCGGATGTCATGGGGAATGCATGAAGGGACAGATGGGTTGGCAGTTGGAAGGCAACAATATATATATAAAAAAACAAAACACCCAACCTATGCTGCATCCAATGACACACCCTAGCTACAAGGATAAATAAAGACTCAAAATAAAAGGGTAAAAAAAAAATGGCATCCAGAGAAAATAAGGTGTAGCCATAATTATATTTGCTGAAACAGACTTTGGGATATAAAAGGTAATAGAATACAAAGATGGACATTTCGTGATGATAAAGGAGACAATACAACAAGAATACATGACACTTACTAATATATATGCCTCCAATTAGGAAGCACAAAAATTTACAAAGTAACCACTAATAGAATGAAAGGGAGAAACTAACAGAAATACAATTATAGTAGGGGAACTAAACATCCTATAGACAGATCATCCAAATAGAAAATCAATAAAAAAATATCAGCCTCAAATGATACATTACAGCAATTGGACATAATTAACATTTATAAAACACTTCATCTTATAACACAGGACTATACCTTCTTTTCTAGTGCACATGGAACATTCTCCAGGAGAGAACATATGTTGGGACATGAAACTAGCCTCATCAAATTCAAAAACTTGAAGTCATACTGAGTGTATACTCTGATAACAAATCTCTAAAATTAAAGATCAACAGCAATTTTTAAAAAGGCAGAAAACCCCACATATATGTGGAGATTAAACAATGTTATTAAAAATGACTGGGTAGACAAATATAAATAAGGGACAAAAACTACAAATAAGAATGAAAACACACCATATCAAAATTATCAAAATGCACCAAAAGCAATAATAAGAAAATTTATATCATTACAGGCTTATCCCAAGAAACAAAAGAAATCTCAAACAACCCAACAGTACATGTTAAAGAACTAAAAATAAAATAAAATAAAACCCAAAGTCAGCAGAAGGAAGAAAATAATAAAAACTTAGAGAAGAACTAAATAAAAGAGAGAAGAAAAATACAAAATAATTAATGGAACAAAGAGCTGGTTCTTTTAAAAGATTAATAAAATTAACAAATCCCTGTCTATACTCACTAAGGTAAGAAAAGAGAAGATAATCAAAATAAAGAATGAAAGAAGAAATTACAATTGATACCACAGAAATACAAAGAACCATATGAGAATACTATGAAGGACAATATTCCATCAAATTTAATAATAGGAAAAATAAGCAAGTTTCTAGAAACATATTGCCTACCTAGACTGAACTCAGAAGGACTGGATAATCTAAATAGACTGATCAACAGTAAGTAAATTGGTATAATCATTCAAAACATTCCCCCCATTCAAAAAAAAAAAAAAAAAAAAAAAAAAAAAAAGCCCAGGACCAGACAGCCTCACAAGTGAGTTTTACCACACATTCAAAAAGAATTAACACCTATCCTCCTCAAACTCCTCCAAAAAAATTAAAGCAGAGCCAATATTTCTCAACTCATTTTAAGAGGCCAATATTACCCTGATACCAAAGCCTTGTAAGGATAACACAATAAAAGAAAACTATAGAACAATATCTCTGAAGAAGACAGATGTAAAAATTCTAAACAAAATACTTGCAAATAGAATATAACAATGTATTTAAGAGATTATACATCTTGATTAAGTGGAATTCATTCCAGGGGCACAGGACAGTTCAACATATGTAAATCAATGTGATACACAACATAAAATATAAGATAAAAGCCATATGACTATGTTAATTGATGAAGAAAGAAGCATTCAATAAGATATGACATTAATTTATGATCAAAACAATTAATAAAAGTATAGAAGTAAAGTACCTAAACATAATTAAGTCCATACATGACTAACCCTCACCTAATATTATAATAAATAATGAGAAGCTTAAACTTTCTATAATAAAATTTTTAAAAAACACAGGAATGTCCCTGTCACCACTGTTATTCAACATAGTACTGGAAGTTTTAGCCAGAGGGATCAGGCAAGAGAAATAAATAAAAGACAACCAAATTGAAAAAGTTAAATTCTTGCTTTTTGCAAATCACATAATTCTTTATATAGAAAATCCTAAAATAAAAAAGGTCATGGTAAAATGGCAACCAGACAGGGAATCCCTGAAAATTCTCCTGAAAAATACTATTGCATGGCTGGGATCCAACACAAGAAACCTGAGTGGCAAAGTCTCAACTGAAAGGTCCACACATCACTAGAAAACACCTGAAGATCAGAGAAAGAGGGGCAAGCAGGAGAGTAGGGAGGGAGCAAAGTGGAGCAAAGATGCTAAAGAGGATCCTGACCCGAATCAATGGGGGCTGATTGAAGGAACTAGGAATGAGCCAGGGGACACTGGCTGAGAAGCAACATGACCCTGGGTGGGGGGTAGGGGAAGTTCAAGTAGTGACAAGAGAAGAGGCTAAAGCAATTGAAACCCTGTGAGAGAGTCACACAATGGTCAGCTCTGGATGAGTTGGAAACTCAGAACTGCTGCTATAAAAATGCTAAAGCATGGTCCTGGGTAAAACACAGGCTCAGAAAAAGGGAGCAAGTCTGAGCTAGCAGGAAACACATGGCCCCAGCCAAGGTGAGCACAGCCCCCTACTGGCTTGCCTTGCACCAGCCTCTCTCCTTCTCTCTCCCCCAAGCTTCCCTGATGAACAGACTGGTCTTGCTACAGAGTCTAAGACCAAGGAAGCTGCTGCAGGAAGTAGAGCAGCTGTGGACTACACCACCCCCAAACCCAAGCACTGGTCAGAGATATGACCTAACTTGCCCCCAGTGTCACCTAGTGTCTGTTCTATAGTAAGACACTACAGCAATATGAACTGGGAAGAGAAAGAGAGATCAGAAAAAGGGCTCATGCCCAGAAAAACAAACACTTCAAACAAACAGTAATCAAAGCTACTCAGAAAAAAAAAAAGAAAAAGAAAAAAAGAAAAAAAAAAAGAAAAATCCCTAGGAAAGGATCTGATAGATCTGGAAATATATGGTCTAAGTGACACAGAACACAAGGCTGTAGTTCTAATTCTCAGAAAATTAAAACAATATTGACAGAGCACCATGACTGAGATGAATGGCCTCAGAAAGGAATTCTGTAAACAAGAGGAACATTTTTAAAAAGATTGAGAATTTTAAAAATAATCAAATGGAAATTTGAGAAATGAACAATGAAATAAAGGAACTGAGAAATGAACTAACTACCATAGGAAACAGTGCCAACTATATAGAAGAAAGAATTAGTGATATAGTGATACCAAAGATCAGAGCATGGAAACAACACAAAAAGAAGACAGGGACTTCAGAGTCAAAAGAACTGAAAGAACACTACAATAACTATCTCACTCCATTAGAAAAAAAAACAATATTAGAGTAATAGGCTTAGAGAAAGTTTCAGAAAAAACTCTACAGAGAGACTACTCAAATAGTTGATGAAAACTTTCCAAACCCATAGAGAGATCTGGAACACCAAATTCAAGGGGAAAATAGGTCCCCTACCTACCTGGATCCTAGATCTTCATATTATACAGTAGATGTCAAAATAAAGACAAAGAGACAATTCTCATCACAGCCAGGGGAAAAACAACTATAACTTATAAAGGAAAAGCCATCAGGCTATCATCAGACTTTTCAACCAAAACTATACAAGCCAGGAGGAAGGGTAATCAAATAATCAAAATACTAAAAGAAACATCTAGCTAAGAATAAATATACAGCAAAATTATTCTTCAGATATGAAGGACAAATAATGACCTTCTCAGACTTACAGAAGCTGAGGGAGTTCTCCAGCATAGGACAGAATTTATAGAAATACTGAAGGAGGCCTCTTCAACCTGAAACAAAAAGTAAAATGAAATAGGGAAGAGTTGGGACAACAAAAAATAAAAATTAAAAAAAAGGGAGAAAGTAATTGCCAAAGGAAATTCTCATATATCAATCATTACCCTAAATGTAAATAAACTAAACTCACCAATAAAAAGATACAGAGTAGCAGAATGGATTAAAAAACAAAATGCATCCATATGCTGTCTCCAAGAGACACACCTCACCAATAAGAAGAAAACTCAGAGTGAAAAGATGAAAAACAATACTCTAAGCAAATGGCATCACTACCCCCTCAAAGAAAATAGTTGCCATAATGCTATCTGACAAAACAGACTTCAGGATAAAAAAGATAACAAGAGACAAAGATGGACATTTCATAATGATAAAAGAAACAATACAACAACAAAAAGATATGACACTCATTGATATATATATCCCCAATCAGAAAGCAAGGACTAAAATATGCAAAGCAATTACTAAGAGATCTGAAAGGAGAAATTGACAAAAACACAATTATAGTAGGGGACCTAAACAGCCCATTAACAGCCATAGATAGGTCATCCTAACAGAAAAATAAATGAGGAAATATCAGCTCTAAATGACACATTGCAGCAATTAGACATAATAGGCATTTACAGGGCACTTCAGCTGACAATAAAAGATTATACTTTTTTTCCTACTGCACATGGAACATTCTCAAGAATAGACCATATGCTGGGACACAAATCTAGCCTCAGCAAATTCAAGAAGATTGAAATAATACCAAGTGTATTCTCAAACCACAAAACATTGAAATTGGAGATTAATATCAAAAAGAAAGTAGAAAAATATCACATATACGTGAAGATTAAACCATCTTATTTTAAAAATGACTGGATCGGCTGTTCCCTGATGGTGTAGTGACTAGGCTTCAGTGCTGTCAGTGCTGTAGCCTGGGTTCTATTCCCAGCCAGGGACCCACCAAAAAAATAAATAAAAAGACTGGATCAAAGGATAAATAAAACAAGAGACTGAAAAATATGGAGAAACTAATGACAATGAAAATACAATGTAACAAATTTATAGTCATACAGCAAAAGCAGAAATAAGAAATGTTTATCATTATAGACATATCTTAAGAAACTAAACAAATAAACAAACAAACAAAACCACACAAGTAAACATCCTAACATCTTATCTAAAGAACAAGAAAAGAAGAACAAAAAAACCTGAAGTTGGCAAAAGGAAAGAAACAATACAAACTAAAGGAGAGCTAAACAAAATTCAGGACAGAAAGACAATAGGAAATTTAATGCAACAAAGAGCTGATTCTTTGAAGAAATCAATAAAATTGACAAAGCCCTGGCTAGGCAAACCAAAGGATGAAAAGAAAGGTCACAAATATCCACAAAAGGGATACCACATAAATACAAGGGGTCATAAGAAAATATTATAAAGAGCTTTATGCCACTAAATTTAACAACCTAGAAGAAATTGACAAGTTTCTAGAAACATATAGTCTACCTAGACTGAACCAAGAAAAACTGGATAATCTAAATAGACCGATCAATAGTAATAAAATTGAAACAATCATTCAAGACCTCCCCAAAGGAAAAAGCTCTGGATCAGACAGTCTCACCAATTAATTTTACCAAGCATTCAAAGAAGAATTAATGCCTATCCTCCTCAGACTCTTCTAAAAAATTGAAGATGAGGCAATACTTTCCAACTCATTCTACCAGGTGAAAATTACCCTAATACCAAAGCCTGGTAAGGAACACACACACACACACACACACACACACACACACATACACACTATAGATGAATATTTCTGATGAATACAGATGCAAAAATCCTAAACATAATATTAGCAAATACAATACATCACATCTAAAAAATTATACACCCCAATCAAGTGTGATCCATCCCAGGAACATAGGAATGATTCAACATATGTAAATCAATAAGTGTGACATACCACATTAACAAAGTAAAAGACATAAACCATATGATCATATCAACTGATGCAGAAAAAGCATTTGACAATATAAAATACACATTTATAATCAAAACACTGAATAAAATGGGTATAGAAGAAAAGTACCTCAACATAATAGAGGCCATATATGACACACCCTCAGGTAATATATTAAATGGGGAAAAGCTGAAGTCCATTTACCTAAAATCAGGAACAAGACAGAAATGTCTCCTATCGCCACTGCTATTCATTATATATAGTACTGGAAGTTCTGGCCAGAGCAGTTAGGCAAGAGAAAAGAATAAAAGGTATCCAAATTGGGAGAGAAGAAGTTAAACTGTCATTATTTGTAGTTGACATGATCCTTTATATAAAAAATTCCAAAGACACTACTAGCAAACTATTAAAAAGAATAAATGAATACAATAAAGTTGCAGGATACAAAGTCAATGTACAAAAATCAATTGTATTTCTGTATTCAAACGAATCTTTAGAAAAAAATGAGAGAATCAATACCTTTTGCAATCACAACAGAAAATAATAATAATATATCTGGGAACTACCTTAACAAAGAATGTAATGAACTTAAACATGAAAAACTATAAGAACTTTTAAAAAAATTGAAGAGGACACAAAGAAACAGAAATATATTTTATGTTCATGGATGGGAAGACTTAATATTGTTAGAATGACTATATTTCCCAAAGAAATACACAGATTTAATGTAATTCCCATCAAAATCCCACAAACATACTTTCACATAATAGACAAAAATAGTATTATCAGATATGAGACAACAGAAGACCTTGAATTGCCAAAACAATACTACATATAAAGAATAAGGCTGTTGGTATCATGCTACTCAATTTCAATTTATACTACAAAGCATCAATAATCAAATAGCTTGGTTTTGACAGAAAAGCAGACAAACAGACCAATGGAACAGAATAAAAAACCTAGAAATATATCCATAAACATATAGATAAATAATTGTTGATAAAAAAATAAAAAATTCACAATGGGAAAAGTAAAGGTTCTTCAGTAGATGGTGCTGGGAAAATTGGAAAATGATATACAAAAGAATGAATCTAAGCTCTGAACTGTCACCATATACTAAAATTAATTCACATAAGACCACAAACAATAAACTGTATAGAAGAAAATATTGGTATTAAACTTATAGACCTCAGACTCAAGGAGGACTTCATGAATCTAACCTCAAAGGCAAAAGAAGTAAAAGCAAAATTAAATGAATGGGACTATATTAAACTAAAAAGATCATCCACAGCAAAAGAAACCATCAACAAAGCAAAGGGACAGCCAACCAAATGGGAGAAAATGTTTGCAAACAGTGCATCTAATAAGGGTTTAATATCTAAAGTATGCGAAAAACTAGTATGACTCAACAACAACAACAAAAAAAAACAATCAACTCATTTAAAAAGTGGGCAGAGGACCTAAATAGACACTTCTCCCATGAAGACATACAAATAGCCAACAGATATATGAAAAAAATGCTCAATTTCATTAGCAATTAGGGAAATGCCAATCAAAACCACAATGAGATACCACCTCACACCTGTTAGAATGGCTGTTATCAACAAGACAAGGCATAACAAGTGCTGGAGAGGATGTGGAGAAAAAGGAACTCTGGTACACTGCTGGTGGGTGTGCAAACTGGTACAACCACTGTGGAAGGCAGTGTGGAGGTTCCTCAGAAAATTGGGAATGGAGCTACCATTTGACCCAGCAATCCCCCTCCTGGGGATCTACCCAAAAGACTTAAAAAGCTTTGTACCCCAATGTTCATCACAGCGGTGTTCACAGTGGCCAAAACATGGAAACAACCACGCAACAGATGACTGGCTAAAGAAGCTGTGGTACAAAATACATATACACAATGGAATGTTATTCAGCTATAAGAAAAGATAAAATACTGCCATTTACAACAAAATGGATGGACCTAGAGATCATTATGCTAAGTGAAATAAGCCAGACAGAAAAAAACAAAAGCTGTATGACTTCACTTGTATGTGGAATATAAAACTGAAAGCAACAAAGAAAAAACAAACAAAAAACTCATGGACACAATCAATAGTTTAATCTTTATTTGGGGACAAGTGGAGAGAGCCTGGGGAAAAAGGGAGAAGGTGGGAGAGGAGGGAGGGGAAGCTAAATATATGGTGATGGAAAGAGATCTCACACTGGGTGGTGAACTTATTATACAAGTTGACGATGCACTGTAGAATTGTACACCTGGAACCTATGTAATTCTTGTTAACCAATGTCACCCCAATAGGTCTAACAATAAAAAAAATAGAATGATATTTTCTGTTCATGGATTGGAAGAATAAACATAGTTAAAATGGACATAATACCCAAATAAGTATAAACAGCGGTTCTCAACCTGTGGGTTGTCACCCCTTTGGGCGTCGAATGACCTAAGACCATCAGAAAACACTTATCAAATATTTACATTATGATTAATAACAGTAGCAAAATTACAGTTATGAAGTAGCAACTAAAAATAATGTTATGTTGGTCACCACAACATGAGGAACTGTATTAAAGGGTCGTGGTATTAGGAAGGTTGAGAACCACTGAGTATAAAGATTTAATGCAATTTTCATCAAAATTCTAAAGATATTTTTTCAAAAAATAGATTTAAAACATCAACGGATTTGTATAAAACCACAAAAGATCCAAAATCACCAAAGCAATCCTACAAAAATAGAACAAGGCTGGAAGCATCACGGTCCTGACTTTAATCTATACTACAAAGTGTCAATAATAAAAACATGGTATTGGCAGAAGAATATACACACAGACCAATGGATAGCATTGAAAACCCAGAAATAAACACACATATATATAGACAGATAATTTTCAACAAAGGAGCAAAAAAATCATACAATGGAGAAAAGAAAGCCTCTTTAATATATGGTGCTATAAAAATTAGAATATATTGTGCAAAAGAAAGAAGAATGAACTATGATCTTTCACCATATACCAATACTTACTAAAAATGGACCAAAGACCTCCACATAAGACCTAAAACAGTAAATTGCATCAAAGAAAACATTGGTACTAAACTTATGGACCTTGGGTTCATGAAGAAATTTATGAATTTGACCTTAAATGCAAGGGAAGTAAAAGCAAAAACAAATAGGACTGTATTAAACCAAAAGCTTCTGCATAGCAAAAGAAACCATCAATAAAATGAAGAGGCAACAAATGAAATGGGAGAAGATATTTGCAAACGACACCTCTGATAAGGGAATAATATCCAAAATATATAAAGAATTCATACAATTCAACAACATAAAAACAAAACAAACAAAACAGTTTTAAAAAATGGGCAGAGAAACTGAGCACTTTTTTCAAAAAGACATGGAAATGGCAAACAGATACATGAAAAAACATCCAATTTCACTAACTATTAATATTAGGTAAATGCAAATCAAAACCTCAATCAGATACCTCATCACACCTGTCAGAATACCTATCATCAACAAGAGAAATAATAACTGTTGGAGAGGCTGTGGAGAAAAAGAACCGTCATTCACTGCTGGTGGAAATGTAAATTGGTACAGCCACTATGGAAAACAGTATGGAGGTTCCTCAAAAAATGAATAATAAAGTTACCATATGATGCAGTAATTCCTCTTCTGGGTATCTACCAAAAAAATTCTTAAAAACTTTTTTCTACAAAGATATACCATATTTTGCCATGTATAATGCACACTTTTCTACCCAAATTTGTGAAGGAAAAATAAGGATGCACATTATACATGGGCAGTACTAATTCCCTATCTATATAAATGTTTTTAATTCTTTTATTTATGCTTATGAATTAAAAGTGTAACCCTAGAAATCAACAACAATATCTGTATGTAAAATAATACCCTGGAATACACAAATTGGTTTTTTTAATATAAAAAATTTTATACATAACATTTCTTGTACCATGTATCTGCTCTTGTGTTTTATAAATTATTTGTTACATAAAATTTCTTATACTATAATATGTTAAAAAATAAACACTAAAGCTTTACAATGCATAAAACAACTGGGTGATGAATATATAATGCAACAAATAGATGATGCACTGTAGCAATGTACACCTGGAACCTATGTAATTTCTGCTAAATTAATGTTATTCCAATAAGTCTAAAAATAAAAATTTTTTTATTAAAAAAAATAACCAAGTACCTAAATATAAATAAATTTTAATTTTAATTTAAAAATGAAAATAAAAAAAGTTTTCCCTGAAAGTTTGGAACTAAAATGTTCAAATAACCCATGGACACAATCAATAGTTTAATGTTTATTTGGGGATGAGTGGGTTAGGGAGGGGAGAAAGGGGAGGGGGTGGGAGAGGAGTGGGGGAAGCTAAATATAAGGTGATGGAAAGAGAAGTCACATTAGTTGGTGAACTTATTATACATCAAGTTGACAATGCACTGTAGAATTGTATGCCTGAAACCTATGTAATCCTTGCTAACAGATGTCACCCCAATAAGTCTAACAATAAAAATGAATTTAAAAAAAAATGTTGATGAACCTTATATATAGGAGTGCATTATACACAGCAAAATATGGTGTGTACCTGATGTTAATTGCAGCATTGTTCACAGTGGCCAAGACATGGAAACAACCAAAGTGTTTTTCAATAGATGATTGGATAAAGAAAATGTGGTACATACACACAGTGGAATATTATTCAACCATAATAAAAGATAAAGTACTATTTTTTGTGACAACATGAATGAATCTTGAGATCATCATGCTAAACAAAATAAGTCAGGCAGAAAAATTCAAGAACCATATGACTTGACTCATATGTGGTATATAAAACTGAAATCAACAAAGAAACAGAAACTCATGGACACATACAATAGGTTAGTGATTACCAGAGGGTAACAAAAAAGGGCAGAGGTAGAGGAGGAAAGGGGAATCAAACATATGGTGAAAAAAGAACTGACTCTGGGTGGTGAGGATACAATGCAACACATAGATAATGGATTATAGAATTTTATAGCTGAAACCTACATAGTTTTACTAATCAATGGCACCCCAATAAATTTAATTTTTAAAAAAGAATAGAAAAGAGAAAGAGCAACAAGAAAGAATAGAATTTATTGAGTGTGGGTGGACAGCTGTGAGAGAAGTAATACAGAGAAAGTGAAACAGCAGGACAGGTGAGGGGAACAAAATGAGCAGAATAGCGAAAAAGAAAGAGGAAATAGGGCTATTGATATAGAAAAGTACAGAGGGAAATGCATAGTAGTGAAGAAAGAGAGGAATCCCCTTCTAAGTGCATATCCAAAAGGTAAAAATAAAAACATTATTTTGAAAAGTTGTTTACACTTCCTGAGCATTACTGCATTATTTCACAATTGCCAAGATGTGGAAAAAAACTAAATGTTTTTGACAGATGAATAGATAAAGAAGAGGAAGTATAGTTACATGTATCTATCTATGATGAAATATTATTCAGCCATAAAAATGAAGAAAATCTTGCCATGTATGAAAACATGGATGAATCTGGAGTATATGTTGTTAAGTGAATTAAGCTAGACAAGGACAAATATTGTGTGATGTTGCTATATGTGGAATGTAGAAAAGTCAAACTCAGAACCAGAGAGGAGAATGGTGTATACTGGGGGCTGGGAGGTGATAAAATGTGGAGATGTTGATCAAAGAGTACAAATTTTCAGTTGTAAAATGAGTAAGTTCTGGTTATCTAATATACAGCACACTGGCTATACTTAATCATATTATAGTATATACTTGAAAGTTGCTGAGCTAAATCCTAAGTATTTTGACCACACAGACACAAAAAATGATAATTGTGAGTTGATGGAAGTGTTAATTAAATTAATTGTGATAATCTTTTCACGGTGTATATATATTTTAAGATACAACATTGTACTTTTTTTTTTTTGTATTTGTATTTGTCATATATACCTCAATGAAAGTGGAAAAGAATGAGCAGGTGGGAGATGGTGCTGAATCCTGCTTCACATTAGATTGCTGACATCTTCTGTGCCTCCTGACCAGAAAGTCTCATTGAAATATTTGGGGTGGTACCAGCCTCAATAATATTTAAAGTGCTTCTGGTGATTCTAAACTGTAGCCATTATTGAACAATAAGGCTCTGAGTCCTCCAGTTTTGGAGACTGAGATCTGAGGTGAGGGTGAGTGGAGATTGGTTCTACATGGGGTTTGATCAGGGTCAGGTCTGTGCCATGAAGAGGAGTGTTGAGTCAGCCAAGGTCCCCACTGCTGCAGCGTGTGTAAGGGCTTCACCTGGAGAGAAGTGTGACCTGAAGAAATACGTGGGAAAACTCTCTTGGTCTCTAAGTAGGAATTTACTGTCCCTGAGTCCTGCAGATATTGTCTTTTCTAAGTGCTGAGGTCTCTCCTGTTGTGTGGCACAGGAAGGAAGTATGTTGATAAACAGTATATTTTCAACTTTTCAGATTGACTTCTAAAGACTCTTGTTGCCTAAGGAAGAAGCCCAGAAGAGGAGGCAGAGAAAATAAGAGGGGTCAGGAATGGCTTTTTCTCAGGTAGTCATGTTCTTGGTTGATTATTGTGCTATCCTTCATGAAATGCCCTTCTTTGACTTGCTGATCTTCTCTGACCTGAAGTATTCTGCCTGACATTTTTGTGTTCAAACTTAACCTGGTCCTTCCTTCAGTCACTCTCATTTATAGAGTCCCTCTCATGGTGACCTAGTGACATAAAACTTCTGAAGAGGCTCTGCTAGTCATCATCCTTAGATTGGATTAAAAGTGTGGGCCCCATGGCATCAGTGAGGTTGGGTAATTGGGGTTGTTTAGGGGCCACATGTATTGCCTCTTTGTCAACCAGGATTAAAAAGATGCACATAGAAGTCACATACTGATATACATAAATACCTGATAAGTTCTGGAAAAGAGACCAATAAGCAGAAATCTTTCTGATTGTTTTTGTAATACATTTGAAGATAAATGTGCTCCCACACATCACTTCATTTAATTTTGGAGCCTTTTTCTCATTTGGGGCTTTTATATTTCCCTAAACACTGGGTAGCCTAAGGACACAGAGAGAGTTCACCTTTTGTACCCCACTCATGGATGACCAGAAGACACCAGCACACTATGTCCTCACTTGATCAGACTTCACCTTGGTAATGACTCACCATAGTGCCTACACTGTTACAATTCTCCTCCAAATGCTGCACATGTGCACAGAATACTTGTGGTCCAAAATGCCCTTCCAAAGGCAAAATCTGCAGTCAGGTACTCCTCCCTTTACCAGCCTTGAATCACATTTTAACCAACCCCACACACATTAGTTCATAGTTCAGGCAAGCTGGGACCAAGATCTGTAGCACATCCAAGACCTTCCTGTCACCCTATTTGTCACTTCCAGGATTTTTGCTGTACTCTGCCATTCCTGCCTTTTACTTTTGCCTAAATTTGCATGCATATGCACAACAGAAACCCTCAAGGACCTAAATCCAGCACTTTAACATGCAGATGACCCAAGAGTTGACTGGGAATTATGTTATAATTCAAATATATAAAGTACCCATCACTGTCTCCTCTGATGTCCTGATTCCAGTTTTATATGTCAGTTCTAACTTTGTAGGCAAAGATCTCAATGGCTTCAGGATATGGTCCCTTTGCCTAATGGAGCTTGCAATGCATAATGAAGAACTGCCAGTAGCTACTGCTCAAAATGACTCTTAGACCAAGAATTTGCCTTGCAATAGTAATTTCCTACATAGTATTATAGACACAGAGCATATGCATATGTCTGTGAACACACAGCAAATGCTCAGCTAATAGTTTTATGAATGTTGTTCCTTGAGCATAGCAATTACTAAAAAAACACTGCCCTCTCTGTCCCCTCCCAACTTGCACATAGTGAGCAGAGAATGTCATTTCTCAAGAAGCTGTTAGGTGATCTTCACTGGAAACAAGAAGTGTTTTGTGTTGAAATAGAAAAGTTGGGTATAAAAAAATTATGTATTCTACCTTTCTCTATCTTAGTCCTTCTAGAAATACCTTGGGGAAGCAAAGTAAGTGGCAGTTAAAAATGCAAATTAATGGGTCTCATCTCAGACCCAGGCAGTCACAATTTGAGTATGAGGCTTCAGAAACTGTTCTTTATGAGATCATCAAGGGATATGTAAGTACATGAAAGTCTGATGAGCAATGTTTAGCAAAGTTATTATCAGCCATGACTTCTCATTGTGATCCCCTGTGCAATGTAGAACTACCATCTCCTGTGTCTCACCCCAAGATATTCTGTCAATCAGTCTTTTGCAGGGCCCAGCATCAATAAAATGATGTTTTAATAAAGTAATCCATGATATTCTACTGTAAGGCTAGGGTTAAACACTGTGAAAACGCCAGGGACATTTCTAAGGACTGATTATAGGATCTGGTCCAAGAGGAAGCCTCTACATGGAGATTTGCTATGCCTAAGTTTTGATAGGGGAGGGACAGCCTATCCCACATTCTTAGTGCTATATTAGAATTTGTAGGTGTCTCATGGGAAAAAGAAAGTTTCTTCAGTAAATGATGCTGACACAATTGGGAAACCAGGTGCAAATAAAATGAGTCTGAACTGTGAGCTGTCACCATATACCAAAATTAATTCAAAATGGATTAAAGACCTCCACATAAGATCTGAAACAATAAACTGTATAGAGAAAAACATTGTTACTAAACTTAATAGACTTTGGGTTCAAGGATTTTATGAACCTGACTTCAAAGGCAAGGGAAGTAAAAGCAAAAATAAATGAATGAAACTGTATCAAACTAAAAAGCTTCTGCACAGAAAAATAAACCATTAACAAAGCAAAGAGGCAATCAACCAAATGGGAGGAAATATTTGCAAACAATTCCTCTGATAAGGAGCTAATATCTAAAATATATAAAGACCCATACAACTCAACAACAACAATAACAGCAACAAAACAATTCAATTGAGAAATGGGCAGAGGACCTGAACAGACACTTCTCTCATGAAGACATAATAATGGCCAACAGATGTATAAAAAAATGTTCAACTTCACTAGCTATTACAAAAATGTAAATTAAAACAACAATGAGATACCACCTCTCACCTGTTGGAATGACTATTAACAACAAGACAAGGAATAACAAGTGCTGGAGAGGATGTGGAGAAAAATGAACTCTCATACACTGCTGATGAAAATGCAAATTAGTATAACTGCTATGGAGGACAGTATGAAGGTCCCTCAAAAAATTAAGAATAATAAAGTTACCATATGACCCAGCAATCCCCCTTCTGAGTATCTGCCCAAAAAATCTAAAAAATGTTGTCTGCAAAGATATATGTTCCCCAGTGTTCATAGCAGCACTGTTAAAGGTGGCTAAGTCATGAAGACAACCAGTGTCCTTTGATAGATGACTGGATAAGAAGTTATGGTACATAAACACAATGGAATATTTATTACTGAGCCAGAAGAAAAGATGAAATACTGTCATTTGTGACAACATGGATGAACCATGAAATCATCATGCAAAGCAAAGTAAGCCAGACAGAAACAAAAAATGAACCATATGATTTTACTCATATGTGGAATATAAAATTGAAAGCACCAAAGGGAAAAAAAAACTCATGGACATAGTCAATAGTTTAGTGGTTAACTGAGGGTATTAGGAAGTGGAGTGGGGCAGGAAGGAGAAGGAGTCAAATATATAGTGATGGAAGGAGAACTGACTTTGGGTGGTAAATAAATAATGCAACACATAGACAATGTATTATAGAACTCCACATCTGGAACCTATGTAATTTTACTAACCAATGTCACCTCAATAAATTCGACAATAAAAAAATAATTACAAAACCAAAAATAAAGCTGTAGGTGTCTTTAGGAGGCACAAAAAGATACAGGAAGGAAACTTACATTTTGGCCTCTTCATAAAAACTCCATATGTGCACAGATTTCTCAGGCTTCCAAATGCAATGAAAGTACAGTGAGATCATGCAGGCCCTCACTGTGAATGTGCTGGAAGATCAAGGCAGCAAGAGAATCATTAGAAGATTGAGAAGCACAATCAGAGTACAGCAGAATAATGCCCATTTCAGATAGCAAGAGAAAGAAAATTATGCTTTTCAAAATCATTTTTATTGACGATCTTCCCAACCCACATTTTAAGGCATGGCTTCCTCCTTGACCTTTGGACTTCTCACCTGTGTCATCTGCTTCATTTCTTCCCAGCTACCTGAGTATATAACTCTATTTTCTGTCTCTTCACATTCCAAGGGTTTTTCCCATGCTCCAAAAGAAAAACTAGGTCTGGCCTAGAGGCAACATGACTTCATTATTAGAAAAAAGAACATAATTTTGCTGAGGATTCTCCAACTTCCAACCCCGTATTGTGCTCCAGTGAGAAGAAAGGACATTATAGAAGGTGATAGAAAATTATTTCTTACAACACTGTTTCCTGATGGCACTGTAAAAATAATTAGAAAGTGTTTCAAATTTTCAGATTTTTAACTCCATATCCAAGTACTACTATTGATTCAAAAATCTTCAACACAGAAGGAGAAAGAAGGCAGTGAGAGAGAGCTGTGGACCTCACTCAGTTCATGGGACACAGGATAGGACACCCAGAGGTGGAGGCATGAGATACTGCAACCAGACTTCACTTTGGCCCCCAGGAGGTGCAGACTGATCTGCAAAATGCAGCAGACAGACTTCACTCCAGTTTCCAGAGGAGAGGGAACAACTGGGTGGTGAGGAGCCGCAGCATGAATACTCTGGCCAGGAAGGAGAAAAAGAGAGAGGGCTGTGCACATGTTCTTCATCCCACAACCAGCACAGTCTGAAAGAGCACCATGCAGGACTGACCCCAAGGCTCAGGGCAGAATCCATGCATGCGGCAAACTGAGAACAGAAAGGTGCAATCATGCCCAAACTTCCTTCATGACCCCTGAAGCCACAGGTAGAAAACAAAGCTGCAAACAACCCTCTCCCACAGACCTCTTCCCAATCAGCATCAGCAGCAAACACCAAAGAAAGTGCAACAACAAGGGTCCAGAGAAGCTGCCAAAATGAGAAACAAGAGAAGTGGAGCTCAAAATAAATCTGAACAACAGGAAAAAAAAGTAAAAGAGATGGGGACAGATGACCCATCAGAAACAGAGCTCATAGCAATGATTATAAAAATGCTTAAGGAACTGAATGATAACTTCAACAGAGAGATAGCAAGCATTAAAGAGGACTTACAAACCATTAGAAATGACCTGACAGAGATAATGACTACATTAGCTGAAAGAAAAAACAAAACAAAAGTCACCAAACTAGATAAAATAGAAGCACAAAGCAATGGTTTGCAGGAAAAGCCAGCAGAAAACACCCATTCAGAACAGATAGATACAAGAATCCAAATAAATGAGAATGGTTTGAGATTCCTCTGGGGCAATATTAAGAGTAAGAATATTTGAATCATAGGTCATCCAGAAGGGACAGAGGAAAAGCAAGGGATCAAGAAATAATGACTAAAAGTTTTTCTAACCTGGTGAAAGAAATAGACATACAAGCCCAGGAAGCACAGAGTGCCAAACAAGATTATCCCAATTAGAAACACACCAAGACACATCATAATTAAAATGGTAAAAGTTAAAGAGAAAACTCAAAAACAGTAAGAGAAATGCAAGTAGTAACTTGTAAGGGGATACCCATTCAATTCTCAACCGATTTCTCACCACAAACTTTACAGGCCAGAAGGGAATGGCAGAAAATATTCAACATGAGGAAAACCAAAAATCTACCCAAGAATAATGTATCCAGAAAGGCTAACATTCAAAATTGAAGGATGGATAAAGATCTTCTCAGGTAAGAAAAGGCTAAAGGAATTCATCACTACTAAACCAGTACTATAAAGAATGTTATAGGGACTACTTTAAGATGGGAGGAAGGATGGGAGAGTGGGTAAAATAAGGAAAAGGGATGGAGAATTTTAGTTTGATTGTTACAAGGCAATGATCAAGGAGATATAGAGTATGACATGGGAATATATAGTCAGGAAGTTTGCAGTAACTGTGTGTGTTATTAGATGGGAACTATATTTGTTGGGGTGATGAGAGGAGAACTGGAGGGATGGAAAAAAGGAGAAGAAATCAAGAAGTACAAGTTCATGGTTGCAGAATAGTCACAGGGGTATAAAATACAGCATAGGGCATATAGTCAGCAACATTGTAATAACTATGTATAGTGTTAGAGGGGAACTAGATGGTTCAGAAGAGGATTTAGTAAGTTACATAAATGACTCATCACTGTGCTGTACACCTGAAACCATTATAATATTGTAGGTAAAAATGTAATAAAAATTTTTAAAAAGACTCTATGTATTATTTTTTGCTTTTAATTCTAAATTTTAGAACACCCAGAAATGGCAGCTTTTAACTACAATATTGATACTTTGCTGATAAACTCTAAGAATCAATAACCTAGATATCTGGGATTATTTTTTCTCAAGAAATCAGAGTTCCTAGATGAACATGAACTTGTAACCTAAATCTACCACTTGCTGGATCTTCCTAGGAGAGAGATAAAGGCATTAAGACTTAAAGGAAGATATTATTTGGGCAGAAAAAGTTACTTTTAGAAATTATATTTTAAACTGTTTTTTAAAATTTTTGTTACCCCAATAAGTTTAATAAAAAATAAAAACCTTCAACATAGGAAGCAGTGCATCAAACCTTAGTAACAGTGTGTGACAAGTTTCAACTTGTTCAGTGTAGTCAGTCAGTTGTAAATCAAAGTTGAGAGAAGGTGTGTTTTAAAGTGTGCTGTAAATCATGGATCGTGAACAATGCATTATCATACCTTTCTATCAAGTGAAAACATTACAGTGTGTTCTCCTCCATCTTATTCAATGGATCTGGCATTGTGCAATTCTGGTTCTTTCCCAACATAAGAATAACCATGAAAGGTAAATGATTTGAATTAATTCAGAAAATTTGAGGCAGCTACAACATGAACCTAAAGAAACTCACAGAAGAGGACATCCAGAACTACTTCAGAAAATGGGAAGAATGATGGGATAAGTAAATTTGAAGCAAAGAGGAGTATTTTGAGGGGGATTACTATAATAAGTTTTAAAACATTCATTGTATTTTTTATCACACTTTGCATAAATCCTTAAAAAATCTTTAAGAAAAATATGACTATTGTTCATGTTTTATAAGAATATTTGTCCAATATCCAATATGGCAAAGCCTGGAATTTAACCTAGTTGATTGGGCCTAGAAATTATCTCAAAAAAAGGCATATAAAGGCCAACACATAGAGAGAATCTTAAAAAAATAATCATAACAGATTTTGTAACTCAGAAGAGCCATGGAAACAAGAAGATACCAAGACAGATTTGATCTGATTTTTATGCACATATCCATATATTGAAAAAGTAACTATATACTCATACATTATGAGTGATGTGGTAAAAAATTTTTAATATTGGTGAAATTAAATATTTGCAACTGCATAAGCTTAAAAATCTATTTGTGGATAAAGCTGTTTAGCTCTTTTAATACCACTATGGAGACACAAAAGGACAAACTAATAAATAGCTATAGTGTCAGAATGTGCATTTCATTGACAGTTCTTATTTTATCTGTCATTTGTGCTGAGTTATATTTTAGAATGTTAATTTGAATATATTAGTTATATAATTCTTACATTTTCTGGAAATACAAAGAAGTCATAAAAAAGAGTGGTCTAACATGATTTAGGATGAAATGCAAATTTATGGGACAGAGGCCTGACTGATTTAGAACCTCAACTTGAAAGATAGCATATCTAATAAAAAAGGTGAGAGCCTTTATTTTCCAAAGTAAACAACTAGCAAAGGCAAATAAAAAAATATTTTAGACTAAATGTTATGGCTTATGCACAACACTTAGTAAATCTCCCAAAATCCTTATTGATGATGATGGGGAAAAGTATTAACATTATAGACCAGAAATCTGACCAACATGACATGAACCAAGTGGACAAAGTTAACACCACCTGTAATGGGAAAAACTAATATCAGTGCCTGATGCACATAAAACAGCAATCGTCATTTCTGAATTATTGTTAGCAATAAAAAGGGGTAAATTAAAATATTAATTGAATGATAAGAAAACAGTTTTATGCAAATTTAAAACCATATATATATATATATATATATATATATATATATATATATATATATCACTCATGTAATTTTTAGTAAATTTAAAATTGTAAGATTGCATTACTATTATACATAGCAAGGCTCTCTTTCATTATCAGAAGTTTCTGAGTAATTATGGGTCACATTTCCATCCTCTGTTTTCAAGCATTTGTTTAGACCTTGTCTACATACAGCTGATGAAGCTTACCAATAGGACCTAAACATGAAATGTTCTTTCTCTTCACTGATATCCCAGGACGTGACCCATCCTCAGTGAGGATATTGGATATTAGCACCTTCTCCTCTTAATCTGTCACAAAGAAAACATTTTCAATAGTTGCAGGACTATTGGTTCATAGTGAGAATTGTTCACATCAATATAGAAAGCCAGGATGAAGAGAGTGGAGAGAAGCTCTATGACACAGGAAAGTATTCTAAATAGCTGACCTTGACTGCCATAAGAAGAAAAAGAGAGGGGGAAAGCAGTTGAAAACTTGTTGGTTAGGTAGGAAAATCAAAAGCAGAGAATTAAATATTTGACATCTAAATATATGTAATTGGACAAGGAAAACAGGACACAGCCCCTGATATGAGACAT
The DNA here is from genome assembly GCA_004026885.1 of Lyroderma lyra. NCBI lineage: Eukaryota > Metazoa > Chordata > Mammalia > Chiroptera > Megadermatidae > Lyroderma > Lyroderma lyra. The sequence goes on along the minus strand of PVJL010002860.1, from coordinate 105,376 downwards.
AACACTTACCTGAGAACTTGCCATTTCTCCGGCTTCCACCACACCCATAGCCAAAATGAGAGCTGCACCAACCTGCTCCTTCCATACCCATGTAGAGCTGTTAACTCTCCTTAAAACAAATGCTGCACTCAAATCTCATGTTACCAAGTAACCTTCATGCTCAACTCTGGTCTCACCTTAGAAAATCACCTGGAACTGTTCAACCAACAATAATGCTTTACCTCAGACCAACAGACAGATCCTCAGGGAGAGGGCTTAGGCAATGATCATCCTTCAAATCCCATATGTGATCCTACTGGGAATCCTGGGCTGAGAACCATGTATCTAAGCCTTGTTTCTCAAGCTTGAACCTGCATAGAAATTACTTTTTCCAGACCACAACCTGAAGTATTGTGATTCTGCAGGTTTGGAGTGGAATCCCTGAATTGACATCTTTAACAAGTTCCATATAAGTGCTGATATTGCACCCCCCTGGATCTTCTTGTAGCACAATAAAGAACAGACACAGCATGCCTGATCCCTTACACCAACAATCTTATCTCAACACAAATACTGTCTGTTCCCAGTGAAGACAATCACTGCCTTGAGAGATCATATACTTTCCTGGCCCTTTGGAGTTTACAGAAGGCTAGAGAAGAAGTAGTGTGTAAACAAATCTGTATTTGGAAAATGACTGGTATATATTCATTAATGCAATGTTTATTAAGCATCTACTATGTGCTCATGAGTAGGTTTCTGTGCACCATGCTAGGAATCTCACATAAATTATGGGAATTAATCCTCATAAATTCCTGAGAGTTGAATACTAAATATATTTCAAATGAGGATATAGACACTAGGCCTAGTTCTTCTGTTTGCTTGCTTTTTTTGTTTATCTATCATTGGTTTATAACAAAAAATATTTCTATAGACTTAAAGATAAAAGAGATGGATGGACAAATATAGAAAAAAAGGGTAAAGTAGGAGTTCACACAAGTTTGTGTTTACTTTCATTTTGGAAATAGGTAGGTTAATGTTTAATTTTATATAAACTGTCAACCAGGTTCCTATTTCCATCAATAATATATAAAAATTCTATCACATTTTCCCTAAAATTTGGTGCTAACAACTTTAAAATTTTAGTCATTGTAGAAAATGTAACTATGAAGTGATACCACACTATAATTTTCCTGGTGAGTAGAATGAAACAAAATGTAAATACACTCACACACACATGCACAAAATCACTCAAAACACACACTTCAATCTTAAAAAATGGAAATGCCTCTATTTACTCTAATGTAAATGAACATGTAAAATATTGTGCTATGGAAATAAGACTCATAAAAATAAATAAAGTGTAAACTCACTTAATGATGAGATCTTAAAAAAGTCAAGCTCATAAAAGCAATGGATAGAATGGTGGCTGCCAGGGGCTGGACATGGAGAAATATTGGTGAAATGGTACTAAGTTTTATTTATGTAGGATGAATAAGTTGTGGGCTTCTCATTTGCTGCATGCTGGCTATAAATAATAAAAGCGAACTATATACTTGAAATCTTCTGAGAGAGCATATCTTAAGAATACTCATTTAAAAAATAAAGTCATAACTATGTGAGGTAATAGGTCAATTAACTTGATTGTGGTAATTATTTTAAAATATTTATAATTTTTTTGTAATTTGAACAACCCCTGTCTATGCAGGAATGGAAAAATAGGGTGCTGGATGGAATGGCTCTTAAAGCACAGGAAAAATGAAAAAGAAATTAAGGCACCAACATATACAGGTCTTTGCTATTTTTGGGTTTCAGGAAATTTTGAACAGCAGTTCTAGGGAAGACAAATAAGTAGCCAATCAAAACTCTGATCTCCTTATCTGATCAGTTGGCAAGATCAAAGAATGAAATTAGACTTTGGACACAGTTCCTGAAAGGGTAAATTTGGATATATATGGAGCATACAGTGAGTCCTAAATTTTCTGTCTTCTTGCTTTCCGATTATCTTCAGTTCTAGCTTTTTAAAGTCCACCTATATAAATGTAACTTACAGTTTAATTTTATTAGATTTAAGTAAATTGTCTATTTTAAAACAAAATAAGCAACTTAATGTACACATTCAGAGTTACCTGAAACCATTATATTAGAAATAATTATATACTTAACCAGATCATAGAAATACAAATATAAATACTACTACTTATAAAAAGCACCTCCCCTGTCTGTTAATGGCCTTTCAAGGAGTGGCATCAGACCTCAGAAAAACAAAAAAGGGAAATGGGCCAAAATGAAGCTAAAGACTCTGGTGAACCACCCCTTCCATGCACTGCTCCCACAATCCTGAGTTCAACCATTTAACCATTTGATCTAGACTGAAAGTTCCTGGATGGTAAAAATATGACTACTTCATCTCTTTTTTTGAATGACCAGATGAATAGAAACAATTGCTTTATCTATCATTTGCATGTCTAAACTTTCTCAGTATTCCTCATCAGAGTACCGGGAAATGAAGCAACACTCATTTAGCTGAGATATTGTTCCTATGAATGTTTTGGGCCCCTGCTTTGGCCTGTAAAAAATAAAAATAATGGAGCCACAGTCCAGGTAATGAGAACAAAACATTACCTTTAAACACAAAATACCAAAGGTAGATATGAATGCTGCATATAGTTAGTCTACAGCTATGTCAGGAAGTATAGTAAAACAGTGTACATTATCTATGGTTCCTGTGATGTTTCTGTTGTTTCTTTGGGCAGGTATTTGCATGGAAACTCTGATATTTACCAGTTTGTACAAAACCCAGCAAAGGACATTAGAGAAGCCAATGGAATTTGGCGCTTTTACTTTAAGCTCTGCCCAGCTGGAATTATGAAGTTGATGGTGCTGGCTTAGAAGACAATCAAGAGACAAATGGTGCCAACAAACATATTTGTAGCCCCACTGTGAAAGCAGACAATAATTTTCACCCCAAATGATAAATTGTTTCAAATCAAAAGCTGATGTGGTCTCTAGGATGCTTGTATAAAGAAAAACTAAGAGCTGGCTCTACTCAAATGACTTAGAAGAAAACCTGTTGAGTATGACCTGATTCCACTAAAGGAGAAAATGGTGTAACAGTAAGAAATTCTTTGGGATTCTAATGAAAATTGGTACCAGGAAGATCATTCCATTTTTCAAACATACAGATGCCAAAATGGTATTTTTCAGCATTCAATATTCACATTCCAAAACGGAGGATTCAGCATGAAAATGTGAGTTGTGGGCTACCTTTTTCATAAAAAGTATAATCCCAAACTTTCACCAAAGCCTAATACATGTCATTGTTTATAGAAACATTACAAACTAATGATCAGAACCTAAAACTACCTGCAAGGATAATGTGGAATGGGGAAAGCAGTGAGATAGTGTAGCCATAAAATGTTAATGGAGAATGACTATGGTGGCTATGTAGCTGAAAATGAAAATGAAAAGAAATAGAGGAAATGGAGGTAATGAGAAAATGAAACTAACAGAATATATCTTAACAAATTCAGAGAGTCAAGTAGTGCAGCCTGAGAACTGATGTCCTTCCTCCATATGCAGATGTCAATTCTTTGTCTTGGGTATTTTCTATCTTGGACCTGGGGCTACAACATCCCTCCTATTGGAATATATTTTTCCTATTTGTCAAGTATCTATACAGACAGCACTATTATGTTTATTTACTTCATGTAAATGTCAAACAAACATGATTTCTAAGATTGTCAAGTTTTCACAATTTCTAAGATTGACAAGAAGAGTGAATAATTTTAATGAAATCACTTATAAGAAGTGCAAATAACTAAAGAAATGTTGAGTTAAATATAATAATGTTTTTTTCTAACAAAAATAAACAAAATGCAATTAAACAAACTGCAACTTAATACGCTCACTATGAAATTACTTCCATTTTCAGGTTGCTTCCTGTATACCGTGAAATTCCTTGAAAACTATTCTTAAAATCCCTGAGCATGTCATATAAGCAACATTTCATGAACTACAGAAAAAGGAAAACATATAGTAGGTCTTATGACACCGGAAAGTCATTGCCAAGGTTTCCAGGCAGGGCAGGTTTTGGCGGTGGTACACCCAATTGAAAAAACACACACGCGGAGCCGACATGGGGGACCGTAAACACACCAGCAAGCAAGCTACTTTATTGTGCACCTGGGATTATATATACGTATTCAAACAAAAGTGGCATCTTGCCGCATCTGCCCAGTAGCAATTGTTTAGGTTTTCATGGTTACATAAGGCGGTACATTTGCAGTAACTGTCAGCCCCAGGAATTCCTCAACCCCAGACACGGACTGATTATACCAAGGTCAAGCCTGGGCAGCGGGCCTGGCTTTAACCCTTTGCAGTGGGCTTAGCTTTAACCCTCTGGGGACTGACAAGTAAACAAGACAGAATTACAATGGAAGATACTCAAACCAATAGTCATGAGATTTGGGAGAAATAAATTCAATGTAATGTACAGGAAATGATTCATATTAGAAATACGTAAGGTTTCTAGTTTGCTAGTAAATCATTAGATATTTTTAAATCACTTATTTTGATTCACTATTTCCCTTTCCTTCTGAAGATATGTGTACACAGAGATATGAACACACACATACCCCACACACACGCCTTCCTCATTAGTCCACTTACTTCTAAATTACAGCCTAAGGTTAGTATATTTACACATTGCTTTCAATGTATATCAAAACAAGGTAAACCTGTGTCTTATGTAAACTAAGAAACAGGACATATGCAAAAAAATATCCAGAGTAGAATTGATGACTCCTTAAAGCCTTCAGGCTTGTGGTGAGGAAAGAAGAGGTGCTGCATTCTAACAAGCTCTGTTATTGGTTGGAATTGAAATTTGCTTTCTGATTTGAAGTGACTCTCACTCTTATTGTCAGGAGTCCAGTGGTCACTAGGGTAGGGTTGTTTTGTTGACATTGAATTTTACATAAACATTGAAGTAAAAGTCAAGATGGCAGAATGGGTAAACATTGTGCTCACCTCCTCCTAGGACTACATCAATTACAATAAACTATCGAACCATCAATGAGAATTGCTTGTAGTCTAGATAAACTAAAACCATACTGCTATGGACATAGAGAAAAAGTCACTTCAAGACTGGTAGGAGGGTCAGACATACAAAATAGGCTAGTCCTGCACCCAGTGTGACCATTAAAAGTTGAGAGGAAAGAGAAGTCACATCAGGTTCTGAACTTATTATACATCAAGTTGACAATGCACTGTAGAATTGTATGCCTGAAACCTATGTAATCCTTGCTAACAGATGTCATCCCAATAAGTCTAACAATAAAAATAATTAAAAAAAAAAGTTGAGAGGGGTATCTTGGCTGCAGAAGTTTCTCCCCACCTCCAGAGAAGTAAGGGGTTCCAGCTCCATGCCAGACTCCCCAGCCCAGGGTTTCAGGACCAGAGATAGAAGTCCCCACAACTTCTGACTATAAAAACCAGTGGAGATTGTGTAATAGCTAAATGAGCCAGGGGGAGGCTGCAGTCCAAGGTGCTCTTCTTACAGCAATATGCATAGACATACTGACTGATGAACTCACTCTCATCTGAGCTCCAGTGCTGGATTATCAGATCAAAAGGTGCCAGGAACATATGAGAAGGAACTAAATTATCTGGGTTCAGGGTGAGAGCTGAAGAGGTAGCTTTATTCTGGACAGAGGAGCTATCAATTTTTATCTGCTCCATCTTAGCGATTCCCTGAGACCAACACCACCCAACTTTTGGGCACACCCAATTGCTCCAGTTGCTTTTTCATACAATCTGTTTGAGTTCATGCTGCACACTTTCACAAAATCTCTCAAAGGTTCACAATACCCAAATGATCAGCATCTGGCTTTGGCTTGTTCCATACATATGGCTGAACAGCCATGTGTCATCACTAGCAACAGCCAGTCTTGGTTCACAGATTAACCTCTAGAGAAACCACCAAACAATGGTGGCCATTGCTTTGAGGCTCATACCAGGTGGTTCTGGGCAGGGCATGGGCTGTGGCTGAAACTGCCTGCAGTGAGTCCCTTGCTAGGAGGCCCAAGGCTGGCATACCTGGTGGCCACCTTCAGACAAACCTGCAAACATCAGCCTGCAGCCTGCAAAGATGATATACTCAAAGGGCAGCTGGGTAGGCAGCTGAGGTTCACTAAAGTGAACCTTCCTCTGTAGGGTCAGCCATTGCATTACAGCTCCTCCACTGTAGTCATAGCCAGTCCTCACAACCAATGAGCCTGAGGGTCAGTCTCTCCCATTGATGTGCAAAGAGCAATCAAGACTCAACTACAGGGAGTTCCCTGATGGTGTAGTGGCTTAAGGCTTCGGCGCTGGCGCTGTCAGTGCTGCGGCCTGCGTTCGATTCCCAGTCAGGGAGCTACTCACATACCAAAAAGCAAAAAAAAAAAAGACTCAACTACAACAGAGGGGTAAGCACAACACAGACAATGAAAACAACTAGAGCACCCAAGTCAAGTGACCAGAGAGACTTTGCCACTGGGCCCCCAAAGAACACCTACTAAATAAAGCCACTCTACTAAGACCAGGAAACATAGCAGCGATATCTAATACAAGGAAACAAACACGGGAAAAAACCAACATGGGGGACAAAGACATTTGTCCCAAATAAAAGGACAGAGCAAAGCTTCAGAAAAAACAAACAATACAAAACACACACACAAATGGAGACAAAAAAAATCTATCAGATGCAGAGTTTCAAACACTGGTTATAAGGATGCTCAATGATCTCAGAAAGAACTTCAATGAAGAGATAGAAAATGAAAATAAAGACAGAAACATAAGAAACTAGTCAGAAATACAGACTAAAATAACTGAAATGAACACACTAGAAAAAATCAACAGTAGATTAGATGAAGCAGCAGATTGAATCCATGATTTTAGAAGATAAAGTAGCAAAAAACAAAAACAAAAAAACCCCACAAAAAACAAAAAAACCCTATTATATATGGTTAGGATAGGTTAACATGCTTCTGAGACAACATGAAGCATACCAACATTCACATTATAAGGGTACCAGTAAAAGAAGAGAGCAAGGAATTGAAACACTGCTTGAAAAAATAATTACTGAAAACTTTCCTAACCTTGTTAAGGTAATAAATATACAAACCTAGGAAGCACAGTGAGCCCCAAAGATGAATCCAAATAGATCCACAACAAGACACGTCATGACTAAAATACTAAAGGTTAAAGAAAAATAATCCTAAAAACAACAAGAGAAAAGCAGTTAGTTACCTATAAGAAAGGTCCCATAAGACTATCAACTAATATCTCAACAGAAACTTGGAAGGCCAGAAGGGATTTGCAGGAAATATTCAAAGTTATATGAAGCAAAAATCTACAACCAAGATTACTCTACACAGCAAAGCTATCATTTAGAATCAAAGGATAGATACAGGGCTTTCCAAACAATAAAAAGCTAAAGGAGTTAACAGCCAACAAACCAGTATTATAAGGAGTCTTAGAGGGACTTCTTTAAGAGGAAGAAAAATAAAAAGATATGAATAATGGCAAACTACATATCTATCAACAATTACTTTAAATGTAAGTGGATTAAGTACTTCAAAAGACAAGGTAGCTACATGGATTAAAACAATACCCCTATATATGTTGCCTACAAGAGACTCACTTCAGACAGAAAGGTACACACTGGTTGGAAGTATAAAGATGGGTTGAAACAACATGGGTAGACATAGAGGTTATTATACTAAGTAAAATAAGTCAGACTGAGAAAGACAAATAGAATATGATCTCACTAATATGCAGAATCTAAAAAACAATAAATGAACAAACAAAACAGAAATAGTCATAGATACAGAGAACAAGCTGATGGTTGGTAGATGGGAAGGGGTTGAAGGGATAGGTAAGAAAGGTGAAAGAACTAGAAAGTACAAATTGCTAGTTACAAAATACTCAAGGGGATGTGAAATATAGTATGGGGAATATAGTCAATCATGTTGCAAAAATAATATGTAATGTCAGATATAAACTAGAGTTATCGGGGGGAAGAACTTTATACATTTTCTGAATGCTGAACCATTGGACTGTATACCTGAAACTAATATAAAATAATATTGAATGTCAAATATAATTTTAAAATGTATAGTAATGAGATGTAGAGCACAGCATAGAAAATATGGTCAATGGTATTGTAATAGCTATGTAAGGTGTCAGATGGGTAGCAGACTTGAGGTTATCACTTTAACCTCAAGTTATTAGACATTTATAAATGTCTAATCATTGCATTGTTTTGTACATGTGCAATTAAAAAATAAATAAAATACAGCCTAAAAAATAAGTAAAGAAATGAAAAAAAGATATTTCATAAAAATGAAAACAAACCAAAAGCTGGGGTATCAATATATACAAAGAGAGACCCCAAAACAACCAGAATTTATTTATAGAAACCTGGGTATTTATTCTTACATGTTTAAACTTTAGTCACCTGAAAGTACTCTCAGTTTGATGCAATGCACTTACTGAGATGCTGTTTTCACTGCTCAAAACAGTTATTGAACTCGTCGATTTTGATGACTTTCTGTGCTTCTGCCATTTTTTGTTTCATGTCTTTCACATCAGCAAATCATTTCCTTTGAGGACTTCTTTCATCCAGGGAAACAAAAGAAAGTCACTCAGGGCAAGATTGGGTTAATAGGGAAGATAGGGCATGGGGAGCTTGCCATTTTTTGCCAAAAACTGCTGAACATTCAGTGCAGTGTGGGCAGGTGCATTGTCATGCCACACATTGTTCGTGTATATCACCCATCATGAAATGAGCAAATACACTGAAAAAGTCTCCAAAAATAATTCACTATACCCAATCCCAGTCTCTCACAACAATGTCAGCTGGTACACTGAGACAGATGGGTTCCTAGAATACTCATCTAGTGGGGGAAGTCTGTACTACCAGGGGGCCTGCCATCCAAAAGGTAATTTCAGTTTTTTCTGGGGTCCCCTCCCCTATGCAAGAAAAAATAGCCCATAAAACAAAGGCTATAACAAAAAACAAAGAAGAACCCAGTAATTCTACTTCTGGGTATTTATCTGACAAAACTCCAAATGCTACTTCTGAGGCAGAACATGTAGCCTAAAAAATTGACAATCCATTCCAGGGTACAATGTGAGATGCTTCACTGATTACACCAGTACAGAGTGAATGTATCTAGTACCTGCAGCTGGAGAAAAACAAGAACCAGTTTCTTCCAGTTAGGCTGATGCCTATGACCCATACTTGACCTTCAGCTAACTGCAATGTCATTGTAATCTCATTTGCATTCTGCATTCATCTAATAAATGCCACAACAGTTTTTTGAAGGAAACAAGAAGAAAAAAAAAAGCAAGAAATGTGGGGTCCCACCCAGGAGAAGAAGATAAATGAAACATGCCAATGGCCTGTCACCAGTTCTTCCCACAAGAGGAATTAATATCCCTTAGTGTGACTTCCTCCACACAACTCCTCTCTGAATTTACCTGCCCTTTCAAGTGTGCACTTTCATTTTCAAAAAGTCACTCTCATTTTCCTACATCTGTCTCACTCAATTTTTTCTTGCTGGGAGATGAGAACCTAGTCACCGCTGCTCCAGGTTATGTAGGAATATCAGGGTTAAAGTCCCAAGCATTCAAGCCAAAGTGGAATAGTGGCAGCTCACCAGGGACAGGTGTCAGACTGCCGCCCGTCAAGGCCGCCCACATGCAGGTCAGGGATAGAGCACCATATACCCAAGAAACAAACACGATGATAAAGAGTAACAGGGTTTCAGTGAATGTTGCAGACTTTTCCTACTTCCTCCCTCCTTGTTTGTCTATTTCAATAAAAGGAAAGAATAAAGGCCAGAAGGGGAGCTCCTTCTCTGGGACTCCTCCATGCCTCTTGCACTCCATTTTGGTGTCTTGAGTATCATTCCTGTATCAGGGGTCTCCACAGGTTGAGTCCTCCCTTGGACATTTCCATAAGCCTCTGATGACAGCTCTATCAACTACAAAAAGACCTCATCACCAGCACCTTGGCTGATCTTCCCAAGATAAGATCAAAGCCACTTTGGCTTGCACTTTCTTTCAGTTTCAGAGACTGCCTCAGGAAGGTGGTAGCCACAGTGTGGACATGGGTCAAGCAATGAAAAGCCATTACAATGCTTGCCACTTGAAGACTCCCATGATAAGGTAAGTTAGTCATGGATTGGGGTAGATTGGCTCTAGGCATCCACATCAACAAGACAATATCCATGCAACGAGGTACATAGTTCCACAATTATACATCTCCCTTTTCCCTGTGACAATTTCTCATATCAGGATAGTACTCCTTCCTGAGTCAGTCATCTCAACTTCTCTTTCATTGGATTTTTCTGTCTTCCCATCCCAGAATCTGTTACTACTCCCTATTTGCAAATCCTGGGATCACTTTTCCACTCATGTCTTCTCTCCTGTGGGTGGCTCCCACTTTTTGCTTTTCCCCAGTTGTGGCCTCCTGACAGCCTCTGACTGACAGCTGTCAATATGTTGCCCATGGGAAACTCAACACATATGGGTGCTCACTGGTCTTCCCTGGTAGTCTAGCAGCAAGTACTCCATGCTCTTACCTTTGCAGCAAGAGTTGAACTGTAATTGTGGGAACCAGTCTTTGACAGATTTTGCAGATACAATCCTTTCAATCTTTAGATTGTTTATATGCTTTTTCTGCTGTCACCAAAAATCACTTGTTCTGTCTAGGAGTTTTGGTCCTTTTCAGGTTAGAGATCCCTTATCAGGAGAGGTCCAAATACCATCTTACAAGATCCCATGCCCTCCATCCTAATACCCAGCCTTCCCTTCCCTGGAAACCTCTGTTCTGGGGGTCAAGGCTCTCAATATTGGGGACCACCCAGGTCCACCCCAGGGATGCCCAGGTTTCATTGGTCATACACCAAGAGTCAGGGGACACCCTGCTCCTTAGGCTAACCTTCTAGTTCCTGTCTTCTTATTCCAGGCAACATGGAAAATTCCTTGTCTGTAACTGAAGACTCATCACTTGGCTTGATTTTAAACATTGCAAAGATTTTAAATTAGATGACCTAAGTAAAGATACTTATTTATTTATTTATTTACTTATTTGGCAATACAGCCAGTCCCAAATATAAACTAGGGGACAAAAAGAACTAGCTTGAAATGGGACCCTAAATTATAGCACAATTCTCCAACAAGAATTCTTCTGTGAATGAGAAAAAAAAATGGACAGAGATTCCATATATACAAGCCTTAAGGCCCTTTATCAAGACCTAGAAAAGAGGGGCTCCTGTAAAATTTGTTATGCTAACACTCCCCTGGCTGCTCCACCTAAAAATCATTCTGACCTCCTGAATGAACCCCTCTGTCAGGAATGCCTGTTGTCATGGCAGGGAAAGTATCTAATAGAATAGCCAGTTTCCAAGCTGGAACACCCAGTTTCTTCTGCTTTAGCCTGGCCCTCTACTCCACCTACAAGGTCTCCTACTTTACCTCCTCCCTATGTTCCTCTATACTCCACCCACTTGGCAAGAGACAGCTGAACCTAGCCACACAGAATATACATGAAATGGAGCTTCTTACCACCCAAATTCTACTAAGTTATGTCCGCCCAGAGAGGTTGCAAATGGAGATACAGGAACCAGTAGGGTGTATGTCCCATTCTCCATGACATACCTTGCCCAATGCAAAATTAAGCATGGAGCTTTTCCAAAAACTCAAGCAAATTTACTGATGATGTCTTTTCATCTAACTTTCAGAGCCATCCAGTCATGTCTACCTGCTGCTGTTCCAAGGGAAAATAAAGAATTTGGATTGCAGCCCAAGGACATAAATATAGGATGGTTGTTACCCAGTTAGCCAGACTTCCAGCGGAAGCCACTGCAGTCTCAAATCACTGCTTGGAATTATCAATTGTAGCAGGGAGTTCTTATTCAGTGAGTCTATATGGTATTTTGCCTAATTGAAGGTATGAAAACAATGCATAAAACAAACAAATCAATTATAAAAGCGTCAAGGTAATTACTCAGAAATGGGGGGAAAATTCCAATTTTGTTCAGGGTCAACAGGTCGAGGCTTCCAAAAATTTACTAATATTGGCCCTTTCTCTCTTGAAGGACAATCTCTGGTCACATTTCATCAGTCAGTCTGATCCTGATCACAGGAGAAAGTTGCAAAAACTTCAATATGGCCCTCAAAATGCGGTAACTCCATTATTGAATACAGCTTTCAAGCTTTAACAATAGAGATCAGGCTGAGGAGGACAAAAAGACAGAGAATACCAGGTAGGTCTGCCAGCAGGCTCAAATGTTAGCTGTTACTGTCAGCAGTGCTCTGTAACTTCAGGGTCACATAATAGAAATGAAGGGATATACATTCCCAGCAGACCTAAGAGGGTCATGCTTTCACTGGAAAATCAGGGCACTGAAGCAACTGTGTCCAAACCCCAGGAAAAAGTCCCATGGGCCCTGTCTTCAATGCAACCAATCAGGCCACTGGAAGAGAGAATGTCCCTGGCTCCAAAAGAAATGAGTGGCTCCCAAACCTGCAACCGTCCTATCTGAGGAGGACTGAAGGGGCCCAGGATTCCTGATGGCTCCTCAAAAAAGATATCTCATGATTAGGTAAGAACTCCAGGTGAGCCTTGGTGGATCAGGTAAAAAATCAATTTTTAAAATTGATATGGGGGTCACCTACTCAGGTCTTGACAAATCATGCAGGCCCTTGACCCCTAAATCTTGCATCACCACTGGGGTAGATGGCCAACCCAGAAAAAGATATTTCACACACACCCCCACCACTCATCTTTGTAATCACCTCTGAGACTATCTAGTTTCTCAGGAATTCTTAGTTATGCCAGAGTGCCCCACTCCTTGAATGAGAAAAAATTTAATGATAGTTCTGGACACAAACCACCAGCTTCTTGACTCACCCGAGAAACTCAATCATTTGATGTCCTTCTTAGCCTCATACCATGACCTAATCAGAATTCATATGAATCCTATTCTGGCCCATATATGATCAGATGTAAATCCTATAGTATGGAATAAGGAAATGCCTGGAAATGTTGTGCAGGTGCCTCCTGTAAAGACCAGGCTAAAGGAAATGGAAGGTTACCCATGCAAGTGCTAATACACCTTGAGACCAGAGCTTATAGGGAACTAAAGCCCCTCATTCACAAATTTATTCATCATAGGCTGATAATCCCCTGCTGATGCCCTTAGAACACCCCTATATTGCCTGTAAAAATCCAAATGGAGAACATCATGTTACAGGACTTGAGAGCTATAAATTAAGTTAAAGTTCCCATTCACCCCATAGTCCCAAACCCTTATATCCTTTTGACTCAAGTCCCCTATAATGCAAGGTATTTCAGTAGTAGGATTCTCCCCTGCTATGCAAGTAGGTCCACATTCAAATCCCAGCCAATGCAATAGATAATGGTGGACAAGAGACCAGAAGTTATTACTTTGTCCCATAGATCAATGGAAAATTGTACTTGTTAGTTGCTATTTTCTGTTAAATTTTTCTCCCAGCTGTAACTTTTCTCACCTGTACTTCTCCCAGCACCCCATTTGATAATTGCTTTTTTTGCAACCAGACTAAACCACCAATGTAATTTTAACATTCTTAGTTCTATTTTATACCCAGCCTCTCTGGTGGGGATTGAAAAAACCAATACCCCTGTAAACTTTTCTACTCTAATGGCTAAGAGTAATGGCCTCTCTGACAGCTTGGTGTGTCATAGACAGCAGCTCTTGATTAAAATTCATGATGCAGTAAGAAAAAAGAGATTGAAAACCAAGAAAAGGAGACACTTATAGTGGAGGTCTATAAGGCAGAGTAAGTGGAATAAAGATGGAAAGTGGAGAAACCTGTTAGAGCTCAAAATAGGTCTAATTGGTCACATTTGGGGTGGAAAGGTCATATTGTAATAGGAAGTATAAAGTGAAAAGCAAGGACTAGAGGAGGAGGCAGTAGTAGACAATCATGAAGCACCAATTTGGAAGAAATTTTAAAACTTGGGTGATAGGAAAGTTTATAAGGAAGCTGATTAAGGTGTGAGTAGGGAAGGGCATTATAGAAAGCCAGAATGAGGAACAATGGAAAATAGGAGAGTACATATTCAGTAGAGAGATGTAAACTTTGTAGAGAAAATGTGATGAGAAAAGGGATAAATAAAAGGGAGTATGGGGTTATTAATTAAAGTAATCTTATTTGAAATATAACCAATAGAATAGGAGATTAAAAGTCTAATGGAATGGATTTCAGCCATGGCCAGAGATAGAAATTCGAAGGTCTGAATTGAGGGTGCAAGTGTATTTAGAAGGGTGTGGAAGAAACAAAAAAATTGTCAAAAAATACATGATCAAGCTAAATGGCTTCATGTTTTCACAAAAGAAAATCAAATAGCTGACTCCATCTGGCAAACTGTAAAAAGTGTTTTGTCTTCCATAACCTGGTTTCTGGTCCTGCTAGGACTCTTGATCTTAATACTACTACTATTCAGACCCTATCTTTTAAACCTCATTGTCAAATGTCTCCTTCAGATTATAGCAGTTCCACATAAAAATGATGGCCATTCAGAGATTTCAGCTGGTGCTCTCAGTAGAACCCACACTGGAGGAAGGTCTTGACCCCAAACATCAGGCACGTAAAATTTTCGGTCCCAGGATATGTAGGGTTGACACCCCATCTCACCATGAAACAGGTATAGAAGTCTCACCTCCAGGTCCTCAACCCATATAATGGGTTTGAAAATCTCTTAGCAGGAATTTATTAGGCAAGATACATAGCATGGGGAATTGACAATGCCCTCCAGGGTACAAAGTGTGGTCCTTCACTGGTTACATCAGTAATAAAGTGAATGTATCCAGTATCTGCATCTGGAGAAAAACCATCACGTTTCTTCAAGCTAGGCCAATCCCTATGGCTGGGAGCTGACCTTTAGCTAATTATAATGTCATTATAATCTCATTTGCATTGCAGTTACAACTCCCATTATGCATCAGATGCCATTTGGAGGAACCAAATAAGGAAAAGCAGAAAACGAAGGTTCTCGTCCAAGGGAAGAACTAAATACTACTGATCCTGACTTTCTTGGAGTGATTTAGTTTGCCTGTAATTTCCCCTTAAGGGTTACTTACATTTTCAATGAATTACTTTCACTTTCCTACCTCTGTCTTGCTCTTAATTCTTTTTTGCAAGGAGACAAGAACCCAGTCACCACTGCTCTGCGTTGAATCCTCTCTTGGACATACCTGGCAGCCTCCAGTGACACTTAGAGATGAATGCATCCATGTTCACTGCAGCATTGTTTATATTGGCCAAGAAGTGGAGAGGGCCTGAGTGTCCATAAACATATGAATAAATAAATGATGGTGTGTGTATATATGTATATGAATATTACTTGGCCATGGAAGGAAACGGGTTACTGCCATCTGCATCAACATGGATGGATCTGGAGAGTGTTATGCTTAGTGGAGCATGTCAGACAAAGATGACACAAAGTGATTTCACTTTTATGTGGAATCTAAAGAAAACAAACAAAACAGAAACAAACTCGCAGATACAAAGAACATTTTTCTGGTCACCAGATAGGAGGGGGCTGAAGATGGTATAAAAGGGGTGAGGATAAAGAAGTACAAATTGGTTGTTACAAAGTACTCATGGGGATGTAGGGTATAAGAAATATAGTTAATAATATTGTAATAATTATGGTTATCAGTTGGGTACTAGATTTTAGGGGGTGATAGTTGGAAAGGTGTTGGGGGGCAGGATGAAAAATGTGAATGAGTTAAGAAGTACAAATTGAAAAAAAAAAGTACATATTGGTAGTTACAAAGTAGTCCTGGAGATATTAAGCAGAGAATATAGTCAATAATATGTTAATAGCTATGCATAATGCCAGGTAGGTACTAGACTAGCCAGCCATGAGAGTCACTTCTTAAAAAATCTCTAACCACTATGCTGTCAAAATAAATTAAGTGTAAAAAAATAGATAGGGTAAAATGTTATAAATAGCGACTCAACTCCAACAATAAGACTTCTAATTATACTTGTTTGGACTTTGTTAAATTAGCATTTGTTAAGCAGTCTCCTGGTGTTGGAAGGTGAGCAGGAGTTAGACAAAGACCACAAGGAAAATAAAATAGACAAGTTTATCATACACAGGCCTTAGAGAAAGTAAACAATACACCTCAAAGGACTATGTGGAGTGGCCAATTCAGGAAGCAGACAGAGAGTGGCAAAACCCATAGCAAATGCCACTATTAGAGTCAATGAAAGGAGTGCTCTCTGATTCTTGAGCTAAGGTCCAGATTGTTTAATTCAAACCCAAAACAGCAAGGTTTTGGTAAGCTCTGCAGAGATCTTATCTAAGGGGCATATTAGTTAAAGGCCTTGAGAAGCAAGAGAGACTTACTCACAAGGGATGTTTAAGTTATATCAAGAACTTGCATTTGGAGAAGAGGCTGCAGCGCCGAGCGGAGGAGGCAGAGAGCTGAGTGCGAGCAGCAGGTGGGTGGGCACCATGGCCGGGATCACCACCATCAAGGCGGTGAAGCGCAAGATCCAGGTTCTGCAGCAGCAGGCGGATGATGCAGAGGAGAGGACCAAGCGCCTCCAGCGGGAAGTGGAGGGAGAAAGGCGGGCCCGGGAACAGGCTGAGGCCGAGGGGGCATCCCTGAACCGAAAGATCCAGCTGGTGGAAGAGGAGTTGGACAGCGCCCATGAGCGCCTGGCCACCACCCTGCAGAAGCTGGAGGAGGCGGAGAAGGAGGCTGACGAGAGCGAGAGAGGTATGAAGGTGATTGAAAACCGAGCCTTAAAAGACGACGAGAAGATGGAACTCCAGGAAATCCAACTCAAAGCCAAGCACATCGTGGAAGAGGCCGACAGGAAGTATGAAGAGGTGGCTCACAAGATGGTGATTATCGAGGGTGATTTGGAGTGCACACAGGAGCGGGCCAAGCTGGCAGAATTCCGTTGCCGAGAGATGGATGAGCAGATCAGACTGATGGACCAGAACATCAAGTGTCTGAGTGCTGCCCAAGAAAAGTACTCTCAAAAAGAAGACAAGTATGAGGAAGAGATGAAGATTCTCACTGACAAACTCAAGGAGGCAGAGACTCGAGCGGAGTTCGCTGAGAGATTGATAGCCAAGCTGGAAAAGACCATTGATGAATTGGAAGATAAGCTGAAATGCACCAAAGAGGAACACCTCTGTACACAAAGGATGCTGGACCAGACTCTGCTTGACCTGAATGAGATGTAGAGCACCCCAGTCCCGCCCCACCGCTGCTCCTCCCTCTGACCCCGACTCTGCCTGAGGCCAGCCTGAATGCAGCTGACCTTTACACTGAGGGCTGATCTTTAACTGGAAAGCTGCTTTCTCCTAGCTGCCTCCCACCCGTACCCCTGCATCGTTTCCGCCAAACTGTCTCAGCCTCTCCCCAGAGATTTCAGTTGGGCTAGAGGCCAAGTACCTTTGGGAACGACATTTAAGGGAATGTAAGCACAATGTAGTGTCTTTAAAACCATGTTGGGATGTACACATTTTGTAATTACCTTTATCGATGTTGTTGATGTAGCAGCCATTTGTAAACCATTCCAAGTAATGCCACAGTTCTGAAGCAGCAGTCTAATCCCTTTCTCACTTTTAGAAGATAATTTTGTTCAGCTTAATGCCTATCGTCCTCTCCATACAGGATGGGAAGGGGTATGGGCCTGCCTTACATAGAGCCAGAGCCCAGAGAATGACTCCACTGTGGGGAACCTCATTGCTTTGCACAGAGTACCAGCCAAACCAGAAAGGTGATTCCAGGTTAGTAAAAAACAAAACAAAACAAAAAAAAAAATGCTCCTCAGGTTTTCAGCTTTAAGGTATTTCTGGGCAGTTTTACTTTTTTTTTTCTTTTTATCAGAAGTGACCAAATTCAAATGGTGAGACCTCTGAGACCAAGTCCTTGTCCGGTCTCTGCCCCACTTCCCAACAACTCACAGAATGAATCATGTGCCCCTTATGTGAGGTGACCAGTTATTTGCTCTCCTGCCTCCTTGAGAGAAAGAAAATGATGTGGTTTGTTTTGTTTTGTTTTGCCACTGATTTAGCCATATGAAAGTCATCACCCTTTTCTGGGTCTGAAGCTGCTGTCTCTCAAAGTGCCATCTCATCATGCTTTGTACCAGTTAGTGCTGGAGAAATCTTGAATAGCTTATGTACAAAACTGTTTTTAAATTTTATATTATTTTGAAACTTCGCTTCTTTGGAGTTGGAGCACACTGGCCACCCCATCTGGCGGTGAAGCTCTCCCCATGCAGTCTGTGGGTTGGCCGTGTGCTGATCTTTAAATGTTTCTTTCCCTACCCAGTACCTGCTTTTGGTAGGTTTCTGTGAGGTCTGTTAGGTGCGCATCCTGCAGCTTACTGGCTTACAACATACTCTCCTTTGGTGTGGTCTTGTGGGAGGCCAGTCGGGAGAAAGGAACCAATAGTGCAACTATTTTGATACTGAAAATTGACAAGTGTCTTTTTAAAATAAAGAACCAATCCCTCCAAAAAAAAAAAAAAAAAAAAAAAAAGAACTTGCATTTATTTGTGACTATGAGCTGCTCTCAACTGTATGCAATAATGGGAGAAAACACGTGAGTTCAACCTCCTTAGGTATCTAAAATGAATGCCAAGACAATAATATCATGAAGCAGTTTAAACTCTGAAAAACATTCCCATTATATTATATCTCTATTGTAACCATCATAACATCCCAGTAAGCACAATAAAAAGAAAAAAATGTAATATATAAATTATGGAAAAATCTTTTCACATTATTTGAGGTTTAAGGCCACTGGAAAATGGGATTGCTGGTGATGTCATTCCACTGAAGTACAAAATAGCATATTCCACCTTGAAGAAGGTGAGATACATTAACACTGGTGGCAGGATAACACTTCATTCATTATACACCAGTGTTAACACATTCAGATATATTCAGCTTTATTAATTAAAAGTTCACACAGTGTAAATAAACCACTGCAAAACTACTGTATGATCACTGGTCAAAATACACATTATAATCATTCAAGAAGCATTTCTATTTTTCTGAATAATGATCTGACAGCTGTGCTTCCTATGATTTTCAGGAGAGAGGCTATATATTTAGAAAACTTGGATGTACAATAATTGCATACATTTAGAGATGAATTATCTATACTTTTCTCAGATATCTCTGAAGACTTTATTTCAACTATATCAAATAATATTCATGATTTCTATCTGTGGCTGCAATCAAGATATATCAGAATTTTAATAAACTGCCACCTTTTCCCTGCTAAAGATCAATTGGAACAACTATTAAAAACCAGAGTATTTCTCTGCTTACATTAATGTAAAGAATGATGTCCTGAATGGCTACTTAATGATGACTTACATTAACATTCCAGGTTAACTACAAACATCACCTTCATATACTTCCTTCATATATTTTCTTCAATCTTTCATGCTAAAGGATATATGAATGAAATTGCAACATACAAGGGCTCTGCGATGTTTGAGGCAGCAACAAGCAACCACATGATTTGCATACAATCTAGAAATAAAAGCATAAAACATGAAGTGACTTGAGTCATTTGAGAGTTGAATCACATTAAAATTTCCTGTATAAAAACTTTCAAATACTGTCAACATAAAGAACACACTGCAAATAATTAACCTGTCCAAACATCCACCTCTTTGAATCATACCAAGAAGAACATTATTTAAATTTTTAAACTTTGGATTATAATAAGTACCGTAAATTAGAGTAATATATGATAACTGTTATTGACTTGCTACTTTCTACTGTGAATTCTATGATTTTTAAACTTCATTTTTTATTATATCCTTTCCCAACATGTTTTATGAATTCTGCAGGGTTTTCTGAAGTTTATGTTTTGGACAAAGGACATTCATCATTTATTACAAATGTAGAATTTCTCTCCAGTATTGAGTAAGTCTAAAGGTTCAGCTAACGGGTTTGATACAATCTTTATAGTTTTAAGTTTTCTCTCAATTATGAATTATCATGTGTTAAGATGTGAATGCTGAATAAATGCTTTGCCACATTCTATACATTTGTAAGGTTTCTCTCCGGTATGAATTCTCTGATGTTGATTAAGGTTTGAACACCCGTAAAAGGTTTTGCCACATTCTCTGCATTTGTAAGGCTTTTCTCCAGTATGAATGCTCTGATGTCGAGTAAGAATTGAAAACTGGTTAAAGGCTTTGCCACATTCTCTACATTTGTAAGGCTTCTCTCCAGTATGAATTCTCTGATGTTGAGTAAGGTCTGAGCTCTGGTTAAAGGCTTTGCCACATTCTTGACATCTATAAGGCTTCTCTCCAGTATGAATGCTCTGATGTTTACTAAGACATGAACACCAATTAGGCTTTGCCACATTCTTGACATTGGTAGGGCTTCACTCCAGTATGAATTCTCAGATGCTGATTAAGGCTTGAACCCTGGTGATAGGTTTTGCCACATTCTTTACATTTGTAAGGTTTCTCTCCAGTATGAATTCTCTGATGCAGAGTAAGTTTTGAACCCTGGTGAAAGGCTTTGTCACATTCCTTACATTTATAGGGCTTCTTTCCAGTATGAATTCTCAGATGTTGAATAAGCCGTGAATGCCATTTAAAGGCTTTGCCACATTCTCTACATTTGTAGGATTTCTCCTCAGTATGAATTTCCTTATGTCTATTCAGACTGTAAAGTTGACTAAAGACTTTCCCATGCTGTACATTTATAAGGTTCCTCCCCAGAATGAATATTCCAATGTTCAATATGATTTATAGTTTGGTTCAAAGATTTGTCACATAAACTGCATTTGTTAGTATTCTCCACAATATGACTAGTCTGATGTATAATAAGATTTGAGCTTTGATCAAAAACTCTCTCACATTTATAATGGTTACATGAAAGCTGAGTTCTCTGAAGTTTATGAGGATTTGACCATTGGTTAATGTTCTTCCAAGAGTCACTGCATTCATAATTTCTCTCTCCATTATATGAATTCTGGTAATCATGGAAGATAAAAAGACCTTTAGTGAGCACTCTCATTTCATGACAGATGTACAACTGTTCCCAATTAACTACTGCATAACTACTGAACTATGATGGCTGTATAAAGACCCTCCTGAATTTATGAAAATTACAGACTTTAAAACTAAAGGGATTATTTTTCAATAGAAAAATAACGCATCCTAGCTTAAAGGATTCTAAAAATGATCACATTTAGAATTTCTTCCTTCATTTTTAAAACTCAGAATTTTAGAAATGTTTGAATGTTTAATCAAACCCTACATTTTAAGTAATTCAAATGATTATTTCTACCATGGAGTAGGTGTTTTCCCAAATTTCCCAACTTTCTTTTAAGAGAATATATATCTTCAAAAATAGTTTTTGATCTTTCAGTTCAAAATAACATTGTTCTGCTAAGGGAACTTACAATGGATGTTTACTCAAGGTGGTCAACATTTTTGACCATTATTGATGAGGATTTTATTATGGGTAATTTTCCCAGTTTGGTTATGTCCATCATAATATCCTTTCTGCCGTTCGAACTCTCCCTCACATTCCCTAATATTTACTATGTGTAAATATTTGAGGTCACACTGTCTATGTCTTACCAGCAGCATTTTCTGGAATGAATCTTCTAGGCCTGGCTTTAGAAACAAGCCCTGGGTGTCTTGAGGAATCATAGCTGAAAAATACCAAAGAAATTATCATAGTTACTACACTCAGATAGATGTACTTTAAATTCTAACATACAAAATTAATACAAATCAAAGGACTTCAGCAGGAATGCAAAATAGAAAATACAGAAACTTCACTCCTCCAAGGAGAAATAAACTTACCAACAATTATTTGCTCGATTGTCTTTTTCAGTATTCCAGAAGCCAGTTAGGAGATCAAAACATCCTCAGAACAGCACACAATGAAGAAATACATTAAATAGGGGAGAAAAGTAGCTTATATTTGCCCACAATAGCTGCTCGCCAATGCTGGCAAACAATAGAATGAGTATGGAGAAACCCCTATCCTTAGTTGCTTCTAAGAAGAGAAGCAGATGAGTGTACTATATATGTTCAATGAACTATAATTTTTTTGCAGCTACCCGAGTGACTTCTTTTGGTTTTGCATGACACAGATTGCTAAGAGAATAGAAGTATACTGTGAATGCACTGTGTTTACTGTTAAGAAGAAAGGTGAGAAATTATTTAAACATCAGATTGACTGCAGTGCTGAAGACAGATATCAGGGATAGTAAGAGGGCTCTAAAGGAGAAACAGAAAACATTTTCAATTTGGAAGTTACTCACACAAGAAAAAAGAATACACACAACTAGAACTGGAATGATAAGCCTTAGAATTTCTACTATAGCTGATTGTTACTTCTGTTCTCCTGTACAAAGCAAGTTCATAAAGTACAGGATCAGTGGCTTTTTTTTGATTACCAAATGTCAACAAAAGATCAACACAGAAAAAGATGATCCAGTGAGAAAATATGAAAAAAAGTCAAACAAAAATTGGAAACTGGAAAATATCTGAATTTAAAAATACATTAGAAGCATCTACAATAGAGCTGATAGAGAATAAAAAAAAGTGATACCACTTAACATAGTTCCTTTTTAATGATGAATTCAGAAAATAAAAAAAAAAGAAAAAAGTGAAGACAGCCTATGAGATTCATGGGAAACCAACAAACAGACCAATACACACATTAAAGAGAGGAGAGTGAAAAGGAGCAGATAAGCTTATATGAAAAAAATCAGTGGTTCAAAATTTCCACATTTGAAGAAAGAGACATGCAAATTCAAGTAGCTCACTGAATACTAAGTGGATAAATATAAAAATATCAACACAGATACATTATAATCAGTCATGAATCAGATTAAAAACTAAATCTTGAAAGCAGAAAAAAATACAGAAGCTCCTGTAAGATAATCAGTGGGTTTTTTAGTAGAAACTTTCTAAGAAGGAGGGCATGGAATAAAATATTCAAAGTGCTGAAAGATCTCAAAGTGTCTGCCAAGAATACTGTATCTGGCAAAGCTGTCCTTCACCAAAGGAGAAATGAAGACTTTCCCAGATGAAAAACTCCACAAAGTTTCTCATTAGTCTTGCCCTACACAAAATGCTAAAGAAAGTCTAGTTTAACCCATTTTGTGTTTAGAAAAAAAAAAAGTGCAGCTCGCTACCATGTTCATTTAATTTTACATCAACATGCTCTTTGAGACTGGAGCAAATCTGACTGGTTTTCAATGTAAAAATAAAATGTAAAAACTGTTCTTGGAGTTATTTCTAAACAGAACTTGTCTCTAATCCTAATGTAATAAAAATGTATATGATAGTCAGCATTTAGTAATTTTTTTCATGTCTAGGAAAGCTACGTTTCCTAGGATTTGACATTTTGAATGATTGAGAATTACTATTCTTTATTAATGGAAATACCACTAAAAATAAAATGCTATAAATAAGATAATATCATTTGTTTCAAAAGACTATCAACATACTAGAGCAATGTGAAAATACTAATAAAAGTGAGATTTCATGGCAAACTTTGGGGTAAGGTTAGGACTGTAATCCACAAGTTATCTCAGGATAAACTCTGCAGCCACAAGGACCACTCGGAAGTATACTTGGAGCAAAAAGGGAATGGGTTAAAGGGACTCTAAAGAACATAAAATGATATGAAAATGTAATGCTCTGTAGTAAATCTAAACATGCACAAATACAGAAATCAGTAGTAGTGTATTAATGTAATAAAAGTCACTTTAACTTCTCATACAAAATTTAAAAAAATCAACACATGAAAATCTCAAATCTATATTATAGGACACCATACAAAAAATATAATGTAATATTGATGACATAAATTGGGTAGAGAGGATGGAGATGTTGTGTAGTACAATGTTTTGTATGCAATGGATGCTATATGTTTGAAATGTATTGTTATAACTTTAAAATATTTTATGTAACACCATGGTAACCAATAACACACACAGACACACACACACACACACACACACACACTGTACAGCACACACACACACTGTACAGCACACAAAGAAAGGAAGACATCAAAGCACGTTACTATAAAAAAAATCAAAGAAAAAAATGGAATACAGTAAGAAAAGGAAATTGAGATAAAATAGCTATAAAAACTACCGTGGACAATTTAAACATGTTTATAGGAGTCCTTCCATTTCAGTAGTTACTTTAAATGTAAATAGATGAAACTCTCCCAATCAAAAGACATAAGATGGCTAAATAGATTAAAAAATAAAATCCAACTATATCCTGTCTACAAGAGATTCACTTTAAATCTGAGGACATACATAGGATGTAACTAAAAGCAGGGGAATAGGTATTCTACAGAAGTCATAATCAATAAAAGGCATGATTGACCATATTATTATCAGACAAAATGTCAGAACACAAAGACAGACTTTAAATAGTGATAAATGGTTGAATCCACCTGGAAGCTAAAACAATTAAAATAGTCATGCATGTAACACCACGGCTTCCAAATACCAAAGCATATATGACAGAAGTAAAAAGAGAAATACAAAGCCATATAATAGTAGGAGAGGTCAATACTTTAATTTCACTTAGACAAAAAAACAAAAAAGAGAGGTTCAAAGAGGAGGGAAGTTTACCACCATTGTACACTAATTAGATATAAAAGATATATACAGAACACTTCACCCACTCAAACTAGAATACACAATCTTCTTAATCATGCATAAAACATTCTCCAGTAAGACAAACTGTTAAGTCCACAAAATGTCTTACCAAATTTAAGAAGATTGAAATAACATAGGTATCATTTAAAAAACAATAAAGTAAAAAGTAAGAATCAATAGCAGATGAAAACTTAGAAATTCCACAACTATTTGGATACTAAACAACACACTCAATAAAACAACTAGTAGTTCAAAGGGAAATTTTAAAAATCAGAAAATACCTTGGAACAAATTAAATGAAACACAATGTACCAAAACATATGGGGTTAAGGGAAAGTAGTACTAAGAAGAAAGTTTAAAGACATAAGCACTTACATCAAAAATAAGAGATTTCAAATGAACAGCATAACTTAAAAAAAAAAAACAAAAAACCATGAACAATATAAACCCAAACTAAGTTAGCAAGAGAAAAGACATTAGATTGTGGCAAAAATAGAAAAAATATCAATGAAAGGATATTTTTTAAAAAATGCATAGGGCGCTAACTAGTAAATAGATTAAAACTGTAATAATTAAGAAAACACTCAAGGGACCCAACATGGCAGAGGAAACCCTTGAAACCTCTCCTGGAAAATACTATTAAGCAATTGGAATCAAATGGGGGAAGCCCTGAGTGGCATAGCCTCAGCTGAGAGATTCACCAACAGCAAGAAAGAACCTGCAGGTTGAAGAAAATGGGTCAAGTGGGAGAAAAAGGAATGACCAGAGTGGAGAGAGCTGCAAAATGCAACCCAGGGCTGGCAGAACAAGGAACAAGGTAGGGGCCTGGGGACATGGGCCAAAGTGCAGCATGAACTCCAGACAGGCTGAAGACAGAGGGCTGGTAAAAATGGAGGCATGGGCAGCTGAAGCCCTTTGAGACTGTGAATGAGTTGGGGGCCAAACCCAGTGGCGGTACCCTGGGCAGGTTAGTGACTGAAAAGTGGTTGCTAAGCTCCCCTGGCTGAGAATAGGGCCCTAGCTGCAAATCAGAGCCAACCAGTGCTTGCAGCAGTACTTGTTCAATTGCAAATCAGCTCTGGGTGAGTTTGAAAAGCAGAGCCAGCTGCTGTGAAAAAACTGAGCAAAACAAATTCATGGTCTTAGGTGAATCACAGCCTCAGAAGAAAAGAGAGAGGCTGACTTGGCAGGCACATGCCGAACAGAACCCACCCATGTACTACCAGCAGGCTTTTGTGTCAACATGTGCCAGCCGAGGCCTGCCCAGTGCTCTTGGTGCACCCCCAACCCAGACATGACCAGCACTCTCAGTGTGAGCCATCAAGGCCTGCCTGGTGCTCTGAATTTCAACATGCAAATGCCTGGTGCTTTTGGCATATGTTAACCTGGGCTTGCCCAGTGTTGTTTTGGTGGGTGCCCGCCCAGTATTCTCAGTACACCCATATCTGAACCTACCCAGTGCTCTCAGCACCCACCAACCCAAGCCTGCCCAATGCTCTTTTGTCTTGGCATGTGCCTGCCTACTTAGGCTGCATGGTGATCTTAGCACACATCAATCCACTCCTCTGTTGCTATTTTGCTTCCATGGATGCCCACATATTCAGGCTCGCTCCATGCTCTTGGTGCACGCAAAACCAGGCCTGGCTGGGGCTCTACAAATGAAAAACTGTTGAGCCAGCACCAAGGGAAATGAATCCAAGGTGATCAGTGTCATCGCACTCCAGGTGGAAACTATTAACCAAAGCCTGGCTGCTTCCCCTAACTCTGTCTCAAAGCTTGCCTCCCCAACCCCACCTAGTGCCTGCTTTACAGTCAGCTAAAAAAGGCAAACTGCCATTACTCTGTGAGCAAACAAACCTGCGCCCCTCCCAACAAACCTCACCCCATGGAACTGGGGAGGAGAGCTCAGGGAAACTGCACAACACAGCTGCAGCAGCTTTCCTCTGCACTGTTCTCAGAGACATAGCATACCATTGTCCACACTTTCCCAAAGAGGTGCATCGAGGGCATCGAGACCAAGGTGACTGGGTCAAAAAAGTAAAACCCTCCTTCCAGGAAAGATCCTAGAGTGAGATTACTGAACAACCAAGAGAAAATATTGTAAGATGCAGCAGTGACATCAACTGGAAAGAAAGACCTCATCACATTTGCCAGGAGAAAAGTCCTCCAGCCCAGGAAAATAAAACACATCACATACAATAAACACCTTAGGGTTCAAACCTGCTCAGGATAAAAAAATTTCCTGAAAAGCAACTTACAGATTTGAAAATATATGATCTTAATGACACGGAATTTAAGACTGCAGTTCCTAAGATACTAGGAGCTTAAAGATTGTTGGCAGAGTACTCAGACACAGCTAAATAATCTCAGAAAGAAAATCTGTGAGCAAAAGGAATACTTCAACAAAGAAATTGAAACTATAGAAAAGAAATAAAAATTCTGAAAGTAACAATAAAAGAATTAAAAAATGAACTCACAAGCATAAGAAATAGGGGAGATCATATAGAAGAAAGAATTGGCAATATTGAAGACAGGAACATTAAAATATCACAAAATAATAAAAGCAAAGATTCAAAATAAAAGAAAAGACCCATACAAGAGATTTCTGACACCATTACAAAGAACATTAGAATAACAGGAATACCAGAAGAGGCAGAGCAAAAATCCACAAAGATCTTATTCAAACAAATAGTAGATGAAAATTTTCCACCTATGAAAAGAAAAGAAACCTAAAATTCAAGAAGACAACATGACCCCTAGCTACCTGGACTCTAGCAGATCTTCTCCAAGACACATTTTACTGAAAACATCAAAAATCAAGGACAAAGAAAAAATTCTTAAGGCAGCCTGGAAAAAAGCTATTACAACATTTAAAAGAAAGCCCATTAGACTTCTCAGCAGAAACTCCACAAGCCAGGAGCAAGTGGAATCAAATATTCAAAATATTTGAGAGAGAAATAAGAGAGAAAACTACCAGTCAAAAATGATTTATTCTGCAAAGTTATCCTTTAGATATGAAGGAGGAATAAAGACATTTTCAGCCATACAAAGCTGAGGAAATGTTCCAACACAAGGCCGGCATTTCAAGAAAAACTGAAGAAAAAAATGTGACATGAAATAAAAAATCAAAATGAATGGGGAAGAGTTGAGACAACATAAAAATAAAAGGGAAGAAGTCATAGCCACTGGAAATCCTCATATATCAATCATCACCCTAAATGTGAATAAAGTGAACTCACCATTAAGAAGGCACAGAGTAGCAGACTGGATTAAAAAACAAAACCCATTCATATGCTGTCTCCAAGAGACACACCTCAGCCACAAGGACAAGCACAGACTCTGAGTGAAAGGGTGGAAAACAATATTCCAAGCAATGTAATCCAGAGAAAAGCAGGAGTTGCTATACTGACATCTGACGAAACAGACTTAAGGACAAAAAAGGCAAACAAAGAAGGACATTTCTTTCATAATGGAAAAAGAAACAACACAGTAACAAGTAGACATGACACTCAATATATATGCCTCCAATCAGGAAACACAAACATTTACAAAGCAACTACTAAGAGATTAAAAAAAAAAAAAAAAAAAAAAAAAAAAAAAAAAAAAAAAAAAAGAAACGTGACAAAAACACAATTAAAGTAGGGGACCCAAATACCCCCTTGACAGTCACAGACATACCATCCAAACAGAAAATAAGTAAGAAAATATGCATGATACATTACAGCAATTGGACATAACTGATATTTATATGACACTCCATCCTACGTCATAAAACTATACATTTTTTTCTAGTGTACATGGAATATTCTCAAGGATAGAACATATATTGTGACACAAAACTACCCTCAGCAAATTCAGGAGGACTAAAATCACACCAAGTATATTCGCAGACCACAAAGATTTAAAATTAAAGATCAACTGCATTAAAAAAAAAAAAAAAGACAGGAAAAAAATCACAAATATATGGAGATTAAACATGTTATTTAAAAAATAATGGATCAAAAAAACATGAAAGAAGAGCTTACAAAGTACATAAAAACTAATGACAATAAAAATACAATGTGTCAAAATTATTGGGACAAGTGAAAGCAATAATAAGAGGAAAACTTTTATCATTGCAGGCCTATCTTAAGAAACAAGAGAAATTGCAAGTAAATATCCTAACATCCCATCTTAAAGAACTACAAAAAGAACAAAATAACCCCAAAGTCATCAGAAAAAAAAATTATAAAACTCACAGCAGAACTAAATGAAACTGGAAACAGAAAAACAACAAAAATGTAATACAACCAAGAGCTGCTTCTTTAATGAAATCAATACAATTGAAAAACCCCTGACTAGGCTAACTGAAACACAAAAATAAAAGACACAAATGACCAAAATTAAAAATGAAAGAAGAGAAATTACAACGGATATCACAGAAACACAAAGGATCATAAGAAAATATTATGAAGAGCATTATGCCACAAAATTTAACAACCTAGAAAAAAAACCAAATTTCTAGAGACATATAGTCTACATAGACCAAACAAAAAAGAACTACATAATCTACATAGACTAATCAATAGTCAAGAAATTAAAACAATCATCCAAAACTTCCCCAAAGGAAATAGCCTTGGACCAAATGGTCTCACCAATGAGTTTTATCAAGCAATCAAAGAAGAATTAACACATCATCCTCAAACTCTTCCAAAAACATTGAAGATGAGGCAGTACTTCCCAACTCATTCTACATGGCCAACATTACTCTAATACCAAAACCTAGTAAGGATAAAACAAAAAAAGCTAACTACAGACCAATATCTCCATTGAACACAGATGCAAAAATTCTAAACAAAATATTAGCAAATAGAATATAACAATGCACTAAAAAAAGATTATATACCACAACCAAGTGGGATTCATCCCAGGGGCACAAGGATAGTTCAACATAAGCAAATCACTTAATGAGATACCCCACATAAACAAACTAAAAAGTAAAGAACATATGATTCTATCAATTGATGTACAAAAACATTTGACAAGATACAACATTCATTAATGATCAAAACCATGAATAAAATGGGTATATAGCCTCAACATAATCAAGGCCATATATGACAGACCATCAGCTAATATCATACTGAATGCAAAGACGCTGAATGAAGCCTATTCTCCTAAAATCAGAAATAAGACAGAATGTCCCCTGTTGCCACTGCTATTCAATATAGTACTGAAAGTTTTGGATGCAGCAATCAGGCAAGAAAAACAAAATACAAGATACCTAAATAAGTCAAACACCACTATTTGCAGATGACATGATCCTTTATATAGAAAATTCCAAAGACTCCACCAGAAAACTATTAGAAACAATAAATTAATAAGTAAAGTTGCAGAAAATGCAATCCATGTAAAAAAATAAACTACATTTTTATATACCAACAAAAAAAGAAACCCCAAGGAAAAAAGGAGAAAAATCATAACCTTTTGAAATCGCCAACAACAACAAAAAATGATATACCTAGGAATTAACTTAACAAAAAATGTGAAGGACTTAAAACACTGAAAACTAAAAGACACTATTAAAAAAATTAAAGACACAAAATAATAAAAAGATATTCCATGTTCATGGTCTGGAAGACTGAACATTATTCAAATGGTCATGTTATCCAAAGCAATGTATAAATTTAATGAAATTCCTACATAAATCCCACAGACATTCTTTCAAAAAATAGCTTTAAAAAATTATTACATTTGTATGGAACCACAAGACCCTGAATCGCAAAGCAATCCTAGATAAAAAGAACAAGGTGCAGGAATCATGCTCTCCAGTTTCAATCTATACCACAAAGCATCAAAACAGTGTGCAACTGGCAGAACAAACAAACACATAAACCAATGGAACAGAATTTAAAACTCAGAAATAAAAACACAAATATATGGGCAAATAATTTTTGGCAAAGGAGTGAAAAATATACAGTGAGAAAAAGAAAGCCTCTTCGGTAAATGGTGCTGGAAAAGTTGAAAAACCACATGCAAAAAAAGAATGAATCTGAATTGCAAACTGTCATCATATAATATCCATATTAACTCAGAATGAATTTAAGATCTCCAAATAACACCCGAAACAATAAACTATATACAAGAAAATATTGGAATTAAATTTGTAGACCCTGGATTAAGAGAGAGATTTATAAACCTGACCTCAAAGGCAAAGAAAGTAAAAGCAAAAATAAATGAATGGGACTTTTATCAAACTAAAAAGCTTCTGCATAGGAAAAAAAAAATCAACCAAGCAAAGAAACACCCAAGCAAATAGAAGAAACTATTTGCAAACAATGCCTCTGATAAGGGGCTAATATCCAAAATATATAAACTACTTGTATGACAACAACAGCAAAATAAACAATCGAATTAAAAAGTAGGCAGAGGTCCTAAACAGACACTTCCCCCAAAAGGATATAGTAATGGCCAACAGACATATTAAAAAATGCTCAATTTCATTAGCTATGAGAGAAAGGCAAATAAAAGCCACCATGGGATACAATCGCATACCTGTTAGAATGGCTATTATCAACAAGACAAGTAATAACAAGTGCTGGAGAGGCTGTACAGAAAAAGAAACACTTGCACACTGCTGGTGGGAATGAAAATTGATACAACTGCTTTGGAGGATAAGGTGAAAGTTCCTCAGAAAACTGAGAATGCAGTTAGCATATCACCCGGCAATCCCCTTTCTGGGGATCGACCCGCAAACATTTGAAAACTTTAGCCCCCAAAGACTTATGTACCCCAATGTTCATTGAAGCACTGTTCATGGTAGCCAAGTCATGGAAACATCCAAAGTGCCCTTTGATAGATGACTGGATAAAGAAACTGTGGTACATATACACAATGAAATATTACTCAGCTATAAGAAAAGAGGAGGAGGAGGACAGGTTGGCGACTGGAGAGGAGGTCCCTGAAGCCCCTCCCAGAAAACACAATTGAACGGCCACCCAAGAGCCAAGAAAGAGGACCCTGGGTGACAAAAACCAGCAGCTGAGACATCCATGCATCGCAAGTAAACAACTAAGGGTTGGACAGAAAGGGGCAAGTGGGAGAGAGGGGAGGGAGCAGAGACTAATTTCAACAGGACCCAATCGCGGCTGACTGCAGTGCACGGGTAGGGAGAAGCCAAGAGGCGACAAGAGGAAAAGCTATAGCAAAGCGGCAGAACAGTAGGAGTTCGTTGGGGAGCTAGGCTGGGTAGCTGGAATTTGGAGCGGTGAGTTGGGGACAGAATTGGGAGCCAGTCTCTGGAACTCTTGAGTGGTAGCAGGGCTGAGCGAGGACTCTGAACTGCAGAAACGACATCTTGGCTCTAGGCTCCCTTGGGACCCACAGCCCAGGCACGCACGGCTCCTGTACAGGGCTGTGGTTCCTGGTGCCAGCCCAGTGTGGGGGTGAGCCAGCTGCCATGTGTGGAGTGCACAGCGCCTACACAGATGGGGTTGTGGCTCCCATTCCAACTCACTGCAGAAGCAGAATGGATGCTGGCACAGCGTGCACATCTCCTGCACGGGGTTGTGGCTCCCATTCAGGGCCTGCTGCGGAGGTGGGCCGGCTGCCTTCCTACAGCGGGGTCAGACCCACAGCTTCGGACTTGTGTGCCCGCCTGCTCATGGGCCCCTGGGTCCTAAAAGCAGTGCGAGCCCACAGAATCTGCCCCAACATTTGGCCATGGAAGCAGGCCCGGGAAGAAAGGCGGATTTGATAGCATTCGCCCCAGCCAGCAGGAGCAGCCCTGGCCCACATCACCCAGCGTCCCCAGCATAGGGCAGAAGGTGGAGCTGCCCCAGTGTGCCTTTTGTTGTCCTCTCCCCTTTCTTACAACCTCCCCAACCAACTAACTACAGGAAGCAGAGAGACCATGATAAGATGCGCACCTCCAAACGTAGCAGGAGACCAGAAATAAGAAATAACCCCTCCCTCTCCCAAAATTTGCCCCCCCAGTACCATTTCATGTCTACCCTATAGCAAGACACTACAAAAGTACCAATCTGGGCTCCTGGGCACTACTGAACATAATGCCCTCATGTCACAGAGGAAGAACCCAGCAGACAGGATGAATTCCTTAAAAACTAAAACTCCTCAGAAAGAACAGGAAATTTATCAAGACAGCTTCTCAGACCTAGAAGTTTCTGAAATAAGTGACAGAGAATTTAAAGCAGCCCTTAGAAAGGCTCTGAGAGAAATGAAAACATACCGGCAGAGCACCATGGCTGAGATAAACAACATAAAAAAGGACATGAATGACATAAAAAAGGAACTCCTAAACAAAAGGAGCAATTTAACAAAGAAATTCAAAACATAAGGAAGATTGAGATGGAAATGCAAGAGATAAATAATACAATAAAAGACATGAGAAATGAAATAACTGCCATAGGAAACAGGGCCAACCAGATGGAGGAAAGAATTAGTGATATCGAAGATCAGAACATGGAAACAGCTCAGAAAGAGGAAGAGAGGGAATATAGAATCAAAAGGATGGAAAGAACTCTAAAGAACTATCTGACTCCATGAGACAAAACAACATCAGGATAATAGGAAAAGAAGAAGGTGCAGAGTATTCTATAGACAGCATACTCAAACAAATAGTAGATGAGAACTTTCCAAACCTATGGAAAGATCTGGAACCCCAAGTTCAAGAAGAAAACAGGTCCCCTACATACCTGGACCCTAAGAGATCTTCTCCAAGACACATGGTACTAAAGATGTCCAAAACTAAAGACAAAGAGACAATTCGGCAGCCAAGGAAAAAAGAACTACAAACTTTAGAGGAAAAACCTCAGGCTGGCATCAGATTTCTCAGCAGAAACTCTACAAGCCAGGAGGGACTTGAATCCAATATTCAAAAATTTAAAAGAGAGGAACTTACAGCCAAGAATAAATTATCCAGCAAAATTATCTTTCAGATATAAAGGTGGAATAAAGACTTCTCAGACACACAGAAGTTGAGGGAATTTGCCAGCACAAGGCCAGCACTCCTGAAGGAGGCTCTTCAACCTGAAACAAAACATCAAGAAAAATAGAACAAAGTTGGGGCAACAAGAAAGAAACAAAAATAAAACAAAAATAAACAAAGAAATAAGTAATAGCCACAGGAAATCCTCACCTATCGATCATCACTCTAAATGTTAATGGATTAAACTCACCAATAAAATGACACAGAGTAGCAGACTGGATTAAAAAACAGAACCCATCCATATGCTGTCTCCAAGAAACACACCTCAGACACAAAAACAGATTCAGAATGAAAGGATGGGAAACAATACTTCAAGTAAATGGTAACCAAAGAAAAGTAGGAGTTGCCATACTGATATCTAATGAAATAAACTTCAGGTTAAAAAAGAAAGTAAAAGACAAGGATGGACATTACAAAATGATAAAAGGCACAATACAACAAGAAATAGACTTGACATTAATTAATATATATGCTCCCAACCTGGATTCACCAAAATGTACACATGAACTACTAACAGATTTGAAAGGAGAAACTGATGAACAAACAATCATTGTGGGAGACTTAAACACCCCGCTAAAAGCCATGGACAGATCTTCCAAACAGAAAATAAATAAGGAAACATCACCTCTAAACGACACATTACAGCAACTGGAAATAATTGATATTTATAGGACACTTCATCCAGCAAAAAGAGACTATTCCTTCCTTTCTAGTGCACATGGAACATTCTCAAGGATAGACCACATGCTGGGACACAAAAGTAGCCTCAGCAAATTCAAGAAGATCGAAATCATACCAAGTGTATTCTCAGACCACAAATCTTTGAAATTGGAGATTAAGTGTAAAAAGAAAGCCGACAGAAATACATACACATGGAGATTAAACAACAGCTTATTAAAAAAGGATTGGATAAAAGAACAAATAAAAGATGAGAGAAAATATATATAGAAACTAATGACAACGAAAATACAACATATCAGAATTGTTGGGACACAGAGAAAGCAGTAATAAGAGGGAAATTTATATCACTACAGGCCTATCTTAAGAAACAAGAAAAATCATAAGTAAACATCTTAACATCCCATCTTAAAGAACTAGAAAAAGAAGAGCAGACAAAACCCAAAGGCAGCAGAAGGAAAGAAATAATAAAAATTAAAGCAGAGCTAAACAAATTAGAGAACAGAAGGACAATAGAAAAAATTAATATTACGAAGAGCTGGTTCTTTGAGAAAGTAAACAAAATTGACAAACCCCTGGTGAGACTAATCAAAGGACGAAAGGAAAGGACACAAATATCCAAAATTAGAAATGAAAGGGGAGAAATTACCACTGATACCACAGAAATATAAAGGATTACAAGAAAATATTATGAAGGACTTTATGCCACTAAATTTAACAACCTAGAAGAAATGGACACGTTTCTAGAAACTTATAGCCTACCAAGACTGAACCAAGAAGAACTGGATAATCTAAATAGACCAATCAGTAGCAATGAGATTGAAATGACTATCCATAATCTCCCTAAAGGCAAAAGCCCTGGACCAGATGGTTTCACCAATGAGTTCTACCAAGCATTCAAAGAAGAATTAACGCCTATCCTCCTCAGACTCTTCCAAAATATTGAAGAGGAAGCAATACTTCCTAACTCATTCTATGAGGCCAACATTAGTCTAATACCAAAGCCTGGCAAAGACAACACAAAGAAAGAAAACTATAGACCAGTATCTCTGATGAACACAGATGCAAAAATTCTAAACAAAATATTAGCAAACAGAATACAACAATGCCTCAAAAAGATCATACATCACGATCAAGTGGGATTTATCCCAGGAGCACACATATGGTTCAACATACGAAATTCAATCAATGTGATACACCACATAAACAAAATCAAAGATAAAGACCACATGGTCATTGCCATTGATGCAGAAAAAGCTTTCTACAAGATACAGCATTCATTTATGATCAAAACAAGAAATAAAATAGGTATAGAAGGAAAGTATCTCAACATAACAAAGGCCATATATGACCAGCCCATGGCTAACATCATACTGAATGGGGAAAAGCTGAAGCCTAGTCCCCTAAAATCAGGAACAAGACAGGGATGCCCCCTGTCACCACTGCTATTTAGTATAATACTGGGAGTTCTAGCCACAGCAATTAGGCAAGAGAAAGGAATCAAAGGTATCCAAATTGGGAAAGAAGAGGTCAGACTGTCACTATTTGCGGATGACATGATCCTTTATATAAAAAATTCCAAAGATTCCACCAGGAAACTATTAGAAACAATAAACAAATATAGTAAAGTCGCAGGATACAAAGTCAAAGTAAAAAAAATCAAAGCATTCCTATATACAAACAATGAATCCACAGAAAAAGAAATGAGGGAATCAATTTCCTTTGCTATCACAACAAAAACAATGAAATACCTGGGAATTAACTTAATGAAGAACATGACAGACTTATACACAGAAAACTGTAAGACACTTTTGAAAGAAATTTAAACAGACTTTAAGAGGTAGAAAAATATCCCATTTTCATGGATAGGAAGACTTAACATTGTTAAAATGGCTATTCTGAATAAAGCAATCTACAGATTTAATGCAATACCCATCAAAATCCCACAACCATACTGTTGTGAAATAAATAAAAAGAATCATTAGATTTATAT
The DNA here is from genome assembly GCA_004026885.1 of Lyroderma lyra. NCBI lineage: Eukaryota > Metazoa > Chordata > Mammalia > Chiroptera > Megadermatidae > Lyroderma > Lyroderma lyra. Next base: position 68,988 of record PVJL010002860.1, on the reverse strand, counting down.
GGAACCATAAAAGACCTCAAATTGCCAAAGCAATACTACATAAAAAGAATAAGGCTGGTGGCATTACATTCCCTGACTTCAATTTATATTACAAAGCATCAATAGTCAAAACAGCTTGGTACTGGCAGAAGAACAGAAATATAGACCAATGGAATAGAACTAAAAACCCAGAAATAAACCCACAAATTTATGGAAAAATAATTTTTGATAAAGCAGCAAAAAACATACAATAGGGAAAAGACAGCCTCTTTAGTAGGTGGTGCTGGGAAAAACATATGCATAAGAATCAACTTGAGCTGTGAATTCTCTCCATATACAAAAATTAACTCAAAATGGATTAAAGACCTTCATATCAGACCTGCAACAATAAACTGCATAGAAGAAGACATAGGTACTAAACTTATAGACCTAGGTCTCAAGGAAGACTTCCTGAACCTGACCTCAAAGGCAAGGGAAGTAAAAAGCACAAATAAATGAATGGGATTACATCAAACTAAAAAGCTTCCGCACAGCAAGAGAAACCATCAACAAGGCAAAGAAACAGCCAACTGCAAAAAAATATTTGCAAGTAATGTATCAGATAAGGGTCTAATATCTAAAATATATAAAGAACTAATAAGACTTAACAACAAAAAAACAAACAACCCAATTAAAAAGTGGGCAGAAGAACTAAACAGACACTTCTCCCATGAAGAAATACAAATGGCCAGCAGACATATGAAAAAATGCTCATCCTCATTAGCTATCAGGGAAATACAAATCAAAACCACAATGAGATATCACCTCACATCTGTTAGAATGGCTATTATCAACAAGACAAGAAATAACAAGTGCTGGAGAGAATGTGGAGAAAAAGGGCCTCTGGTACACTGCTGGTGGGAATGCAAATTGTTACAACCACTGTGGAGGTTCCTCAGAAAATTGGAAATGGAGTTACCATTTGACCTAGCAATCCCCCTTCTGGGGATCTACCCAAAAGACTTGAAAACCTTTGTCCACAAAGACTTATGTACCCCAATGTTCATTACAGCACTGTTCACAGTGGCCAAACCATGGAAACAACCAAAGTGTTCCATGACAGATGACTGAATAAAGAAGCTGTGGTACATATACACAATGGAATATTACTCAGCTATAAGAAAAGATGAAATATTGCCATTTGCAACAAAATGGATGGACCTGGAGATCATCATGCTAAGTGAAATAAGCCAGATAGAAAAAACAAAGAACTGTATGACTTCACTCATATGCAGAATATAAAACTGAAAGCAACGAAGAGAAAAGAAATGAACAAACAAGCAAACAACCCATGGACACAATCAATAGTTCAATGTTTATTTGGGAACGAGTGGGTTAGGGAGGGGAGAAAGGGGAGGGGGAGGGGAAGCTAAATATAAGGTGATGGAAAGAGAACTCACACTGGGTGGTGAACTTATTATACCACAAGTTGACAATGCACTATAAAATTGTATGCCTGAAATCTATGTAATCCATGCTAACAGATGTCACCCCAATAAATCTAACAATAAAAATGAATTAAAAAATAAATAAATAAAAAATAAATTAAATATAAAAGATGAAATACTGCCATTTGTAACAAAATGGATGCACCTAGAGATCATCATGCTAAGTGAAATAGCCAGACAGAAAAATCAAAATCATGATGTCAGACTTCACTCGTATGCAAATATATAAAACTGAAAGAAAGAAAAAAAACTTGTGAACACATCAATAGTTTAGCAGTTACATGCGGGTGAAAGGAAAGGGAGGTGGGAGAGAACAGATGGGGAGTCAAATATACAGTGATGGAAAAAAACTGACTCTGGATGAACACATAATTCAACACATATATGATGTACTGTAGAACTGGATACCTAAAATCTATGTAATTTTTACTAACCAATTTCAACCTCAACAAATGTAACAATTAAAATGTTTTTAGAGGAAGAAAGAAAATGAAAACACAACAAACAATGTCCCAGACAAAATAAATTCTAGCAATGCTTAATGAAAATTTACCCTAATTCCTGATGGACATTCCCAAAGATAAAAGGATAAAAAAAATTACCATAATGATTTCTATGACATAACCAGGGCTTGCATCTGTCATCTAGGCTCATGAGCTGGGTCTCCAGTGCACTCAGGCTCTGATTTGCCTAAGAGAAGAATTAAAAAAATAATCCCTGTGAGTTATGCAAAATATTTAAATTGTTTGCATTGCACAATATCCAGTTTTTCTTAATTCAATCCCCTCAGAGTCCTAAGGTCATTTGTGTAGCAGTTACATTAGAAGAGTGCCAAATAAGACTGTATTTCTCCTTCATAATAAACAAATCCAACACTACTTATAAAAGAAGATATGGGAGATTTGGCAAGATAGCAACCATGAGGAGGTCCCTAAAATCTCTGCCAGAAAACAGTATTAAATGGCCACCCAAGATCCAACACAGGAAACAATGACAAATGAGAAATCTACGCATCACAAGAGAACACCTGAGGGTTAGAGAATGGGGGTTGAGCAGGAGAGAAGGGAGGGAGGAGAGACGGATGGTGACCCAACAACACCATGGCTAACTGAAAAAACTAGAAAGAAATCACAAAGCAGCATGATATAGGTGAGGGCAGAGGCCAAGTGGTGAAAAGAATGAAAATCAGAATGCCAGAATGTGGGAAGACTGGGAGGGAGCTGGACTTAAAAGCAGTGTATTGGAGACAAAGCCTAGGAGCCAAGCTCTGCAACTCTAAGTACCAAGGAAGCTGAGCGAGGCATGGAACTGCCCAAGATAAGATTAAGGGTTCAGATACAGCTTCGCTGCTCTCTGCACTACAGCAGCTGAACGCATAGGCACAGGCATGACCCTCACTGCTCAGGACTTACTAGAGGCTCGTGCTTCCAAACACTGACGAAAACGGTTGCTGTGGAAATGATTCCCCAAAACACGGCCAGAGGTAAAACACTGGAGAAGGAAGAAAGGAGGATTTGACAACATTCATCCCTACCAGCGTGAATGGCCTAAGCCTACATCCCATCAGCCTCTCCTGTCTCCCCCAGCATCTCCAATGAAATGCAGGAAGTGGAACAACCTCAGCTTGCATTTTTTTGGCCTTGCTCTTCCCCTGCAGTTTCCCCAATGAACTGCAGGGAGCAGAGACCACAGACCACCATGCTCTGCCACCAAACACCAGTGGAGAAGGAGATACCGCTTAAACACCTACCTCTCTCCCAAAATTTGCCCTGCAGCACCACCTACTACCTGCTCTATAGCAAGACACCACAAAAATACTTATCAGAGAAAGAAAGATCTCCTAGGCTCTGCTGGAAATAAAGCCCTCATGCTGCAGAACACAACAGACAATATGAGTACCTTAGGATTTAACACTGCTCAGAAAGATGATGAAAAGTCTCCAGAAAAGGATCTTACAGATCTAGAAATTTATGAACTAAGTAACAGAAAATATAAAATAGCCATTTTAAAGAGTCTCAGAGAAATGAAAACATACTGACAGAACACAACTGACATGAATGATCTCAGAAAGGAAATCCATGAATAAAAAGAACAGTTTAATAAAAAAATTCAAAGATAAAAAAGAATGAGACAAAAATTCAAGAGATAAAAAAATACAATAAAAGAAGTGAGAAATGAAATAACTGCCATAAAAAACAGGGTCAAACAGATGGAGGAAAGAATCAGTGATATTGAAGACTGGAACATAAAAACATCTCACAAAGAAGAAGACAGGGAATACAAGACCAAAAAAATTGGAAGAACTCTGCAAGAACTGACTCCCTGAGACAAAATATCAGTATAATAAAATTGGAAGAAAGAGCAGAACCCTCCACAAAGAGCATACTGAAACAAATATCAGATGAGAACTTTCCAAACCTATGGAAAGATCTGGAACCAAAACTTCAAGTAGAAAATAGGTCCCTTAGATTCCTAGACCCTAGCAGATCTTCTCCAAGACACACTAAACTAAAGGTGTCAAAAACCAAAGACAGACAATTCTCAAGGCAGCTAGAGAAAAAAGAACTATAACCTTTAGAGGTAACCCATCAGGCTGGTATCAAACTTCTCAGAAGTAACTCTTCAAGGCAGGAGGGAATAGAATCAAATATCCAAAATATTAAAGAGAGAAACTTCCAGCACAGAATAAATTATACAAAACATTTACCCTTCAGACATGAAGAAAAAGACCTTCTCAGACACACAGAAGCTGAGAGAATTTGCCAACATAAAACTGGCACTTCAAGAATTACTGAAGGAGCCTCTTCAACCTGAAACCAAACATCAGAATAAATGGAAGAGTTGGGACAACAAAAAGGAACTTAAAAAAAAAAAAAAAGAAAGAAAGAAAAGAAAGAAAAGAAAGAAAAGAAAGAAAGAAACAAAGAAAGTAATGGCCATAAAAAATCCTCATATATCAAGAATCACTCTAAATGAAAATGAACTGAATTCACCAATAAAAAGATACAAAGTAGCAGACTGGATTAAAAAGCAAAACCCATCCATATGCTATCTCCAAGAGACACACCTTAGCCATAAGGACAAACACAGACTTAGAATGAAAGGATGGGAAACAATACTCCAAGCAAATGGTAAACAGAAAAAAGCAAGAGTTACCATACTGATACCTGACAAAACTAATTTCAGGTTAAAAAAGATAACAAGAGATGAAGACAGAGATTGCATAGTGATAAAAGGCACAATACAACAACAAGAAGACTTCGTGCAAACTAACATACATGCTCCCAATCAGGAAGCACCAAAATATATAAAGCACCTACTAACAGACCTGAAAGGAGAAACTAACAAAAGTACAATCATTGTAGGAGACATAAACAACAACCAACAGCCATGGAGAGATCATCCAAACAAAATATAAATAAGGAAGTATCAGCTCTAAATGACACATTACATCAACTGGACATAACTGACAATTACAAGGCACTTCATCCAGAAAAAACCATACCTTCTGTTTTACTGCACATGGAACATTCTCAAAGGTAGACCATATGCTGGGACACAAAATTAGCCTAGCACATTCAAAAACATTTAAATCATACCAAGTATATTCTCAGACCACAAAGCTCTGAAATTGGAGATCAACTGTAAAAGGAAAGCAGAAAAAAAATCACATATACATGGAGATTAAACAACATCTTATTTAAAAATGATTGGATAAAAGAACAAATAAAAGATTAAAAAATATATAGAAACTAATGACAGTAAAAATACAACATATCACAATTACTGGATCACAGTGAAAGCAGTAATAAGAAAGAAATTTGTATCATTACAGGCCTACCCTATGAAACAAGAAAAATGACAAGTAAACATCCTAACATCTCATCTTAAAGAACTAGGAAAAGAAGAACAGACAAAACCTAAACTCATTAGAAAGAAAGAAATAATAAAAATTAAAGCAGAGCTAAATGAAATAAATAAAATAACAGAAGGACAACAGGAAAAATTAATGCTACTAAGAGCTAGTTCTTTGAGAAAGTCAACAAAATTGACAAACCCCTGGCTAGACTAACCAAAGGGCAAAATATCCAAATTTAGAAATGAGAGTGGAGTAAATTACCACTGATACCACAGAAATACAAAGAATTATAAGAAAATATTATGAAGGGCTTAATGCCACTAAATTTAACAAACTGGAAGAAATGGGTAAGTTCCTAGAAACTTATAGCCTACCTAGAGTGAGCCAAGAGGACCGGATAATCTAAATAGACCAATTAATAGTAAAGAAATTGAAATGACTATCCACAACCTCTCTTGAAGCAACAGCCCTAGACCAGGTGGTTTCACCAACGAATTTTACCAAGCATTCCAAGAAAAATTAATGCCTATCCTCAGACTCTTCCAATAAATGGAGATGAGGCAATACTTTTTAATTCATTCTATGAGGCTAAATTTACCCTAACACCAAAGCTGGGTAAAGACAACACAAAAAAAGAAAACCATAGACCAATATCTCTGATGAACACAGATGCAAAAATTAGCAAACAGAATACAACAATGCATCAAAAAGATCATACATGATAATCAAGTGGGATTCATCCCAGGAGCACAGGGATGATTCAACATACAAAAATCAATCAATGTGATTGATTGTAATGTAATGCAATTCCACATAAACAAAAGATAAAGACCATATGATCATATTAATTGATGCAAAAAAAAAAGCATTCATCAAGATACAAGATACATTTATAATCAAAACACTGAAAAAATGGGTATAGAAGGAAAATAAGAATAAAGGCTATATATGACAAACCCTTAGCTAATATCATACTAAATGGGGAAAAGCTGAGCCCATTCCCCTAAAGTCAGGAACAAGACAGGGATGTTCTCTGTCACCACTGCTATTCAATATAGTATTGGAAGTTCTAGTCAGAGCAATTAGGCAAAAGAAAGAACTAAAAGGTATCCAAATTGGGAGAGAAGAGATCAAACTGTCACTATTTGCAGATGATATGATCTTTTACATAGAAAATTCCAACGACTCCACTAGGAAACTGAGAAACAATAAAGAAATACAGTAAAGTCACAAGAACCAAAATCAACGTACAAAAATCAACAACATTTCTATATACAAACGAATCTTCAGAAAATGAGATGAGGGAGTAAATTCCTTTTGCTATCATAACAAAAAGAATGAAATACCTGGGAATTAGCTTAACAAAGAACATGACGAACTTGTACAGAGAAACTATAAGACACTTTTGAAAGAAATCAAAGAGGACAAAGAAATAGAAAGATATTTCATGTTCATGGATAGGAAGACTTGACATTTTTTAAATGGCTATATTACCCAAAGCAATCTACAGATTTAATGCAATTCCCATCAAAATCCCACAATCAAACTTTCACAAAACAGATTTTTAAATTATCAGATTTGTATGAAACCACAAAAGACCTTGAATAGCCAAAGCAATACTACATAAACACAATAAGGCTGGTGTTATCAAACTCCCCAAGTTCAATTCATACCAGAAAGCATCAATAATAATAAAAGGCTTGGTATTGGCAGAAAAACAAACACAGAAACCAATGGAATACAATGGAAAACCTAGAAATAAATCCAGAAAGTTATGGACGAATAATTTTTGACCAAGGAGCAGAAAATATGTAATGGGGGAAAACAGTCTCTTCCATAGATGCTGCTAGAAGAATGAGAAAAATCACATTCAAAAGAAGGTATCTGAGCTGTGAACTCTCACCATATATTAAAATTAACTCAAAATGGATTAAAGACCTAAATATAAGACCTGACATCATAAAATTCCTATAAGAAAATGTAGGAAGTAACCTCTCAGACATTACCCTTAGCAATATTTTCAAGGACCTATCTCCTCAGTCAAAAGAAACAAAGGAAAAAAATAAATGGGACTACATAAGACTAAAAAGTTTCTTTAGAGCAAAAGAAACCATCAACAAAACAAAAAGACATCCCACAGGATGGGAGACAGTATTTGCCAATGAGGCAATTGTCAAAGGGTTAATACCCAAAATCTGTAAGAAAATTCATACAACTCAACACTAAGAAAACAAAAAAAACCGGTAAAGCAATGCACAGAAGACCTGACTAGACATTTCTCCAAAGAGGACAGATGGTCAACAGACACATGAAAAGATGTTCAACATCACTAATCATCACAGAAAAGCAAACTGAAAACACAGTGAGATACCATCTCACTCCTGTCAGAATATAAATGAATATAAATGAATCAACAACAAATGTTGGCAAGGATGTGAAAAAAAGGGAATCCTTTTACATGCTGGTGGGACTGCATATTCATCCAACCACTATGGAAAACAGTATGGAGGTTCCTCAAAAAAATTAAAAATGAAACTACCTCATGATCCAACAATTCCACTCCAGGGTATTTATCCAAAGAAATCCAAAACACTAATTTGAAAAAACATATGCATCCCTATGTTTATTGCAGCATTATTCACAATAGTCAAGATACAGAAACAACCTAAATATCCATCAATAAATAACTGGATAAAGAAGCTGTGGTACATTTACAAAATGGAGTATTTACTCAGCCATAAAAAAGGATGAAGTTGCAACAACATGGATGGAACTAGAAAATATCATGCTAAGTCAAATTAGTCAAACAGAGAAAGACAAATATCATATAATCTCATTTATATGTGGAATCTAAATAAGAGAATAAATGAACAATCCAAATAGAAAACCAACAAAAAACTCAATTAAAAATGGACAAATCATCATGCTAGACAGAATAAATAAGTTAGACAGAATAAACCAAGAACTACATGATTCCACTCATATGTGGAACACAAAATTGAAAACAACAAAGAAACAAAAGTCATGGATACAGTCAATAATTTAGTAGTTATCTGAGGGTAAGGGGGAATAGAGTGGAGAAGGAGGGATAGGGACACAAATATATGGTGATGGAAAGAGAACAAACTCTGGGTAATGAACACATAATATTAAGTTATGGAGGTTGGCATGTAGAATTGTGTACCTGGAACCTATGTGATTTTTACTAATCAATGTCACCCCAATAAATTTAGCAATAAAAAAAAAGAGAAAAGAGAGCACAAAATTCTGTTTTTCAGTTTTTAAAAAAATCAAGTGAATGTTGACTAGTAAAGATAAAATTATGTCTAGATTAAAGTTGCATGATTTTGAGATCCATAGTTAAATATTTTTTCTCTAACATGTGAAAATGTCAATTGAAAAATGTTGTCTAAAAGAGATTCAAGGATGCACTCTAAGGTAAGGAAGAAATATGTTTGTGGTGGAGCCTTCCATTCCATGTGGAGTAGATGAGATTTCAGCCATTTGAAAGGGTAAGGTATAAAGTAACTTTGTTTATGTGGAGTTTCTAGCTAGTGGATTTTAAAATATTTCCTTTAGTTTAGAAAATATTTCAATATGGCTGTCTCTGTATTTATATTATAAACCAGAAACAAATACCTTCAAATTTTTGGGAAAAAAAAGTTTGACAGTTTGATGTGATGAACAAATACTGAACATATACCACAAAAATACAGAAAACCATTTTAGCTCAAAGAACATTTGAAAATATGTAGCAGAAAATAGATCACAAACCATATATGTGTATGTGTACACATATGCATGTGTCTATGAACGTACATACAGACTGACATATAATATACCTATGCACATATGTGCATAAATACTGAACATATAAAATAAGTCTTCCATCAATTAACAACACTGGAAAAATGTAAATTAAAAATTTACAAATTTAAGCTAATTATAACAATGAACTACTTTAACCTTAATGGCTACATTATCTGATAAGTATACTGCTATGGTATTTGTCCAATTGGTTAGAACTATGTGTAATCTATTTTCCACTTTTATACTGTAATGTTTATATACTTGTTATATCTCTTGAAATAAATACCTTTCAAAAGGAGATATGTAAAAACTTGTTTAATTTTATCAAAACTATCTAGTTTTCTTATGGTGAATATATTTAGGGTTGGATTCAACCAATTTGTGCTCTTCATGACACTGGTTCTACTTTCTTATTCTTTCTTTTTCTACGTCAGTTTTTGTAAATAATTCTGTATTTTGCCCCTTCCCTTTGTAGGTTGCAGTATCAGAACCTCTTAGTTTTTAACCTAGAAATGACACTATACTTTTTATAATTAATGATAGTGTAAATTTAAATAAAATTTTACATTTCACCTTCACAATATAATGGACTATGTGTTCTCAGCTATAACATTTTCACCTGCTTTATTGTAACCAAATATTTGTAAATAACCTCAAGCACACTACCCCCTTTCACTGTGCTGCTTTCACTTTGGTCTCCAAACTGAATGAGTTATCAATTTAAGTCCCTTTACAGGCAGAAAGCTTACAATGATGTCCAGAAATCTCAAGCAAACAAACAAAATGAAAAGAGCCGTTAGGTTTATACATGTTTTATTGAAAAGCTATCTCTTTTCTCCTGATGTTGTGACAAACTATAAATGTTGGTATGTTCTGTTTCCATCTTCATTCAATTTAGAATACATTCTAATTTCCTCTCCAATTTCTTCTTTGTCCCAGGACTAGTCACAAGCAGGTTATTGATTTCCAAATATTTGAGAATTTTCCCAATTTTTGTTATTGATTTTTGTTTGAATTCCACTGTGGTCATAGACTATTTTGTATGATTTGAATTCTTTCAAAATTTATGAAGACCTGTTTGCTAGGTCAGAAGATTATCTGTCTTGGTAAAGCATTATGTACTTTTAAAGACTGTATATAATTTTCTTATTAAGTGGTATATCCTATAAACATTACATTTTCACTGATAGTAATGTGAGAATCTTCTAGGTACTTACTGATTGTCTTTGTACTTGTGCTATCTATTACTCAGAGAGGAGGCATGAAAATTCTCTGATCAGAGTGTGGATCTGTTAATTCCTCATTGCAATCCTGTCAGATTTTTAGGGAATTTTGAAGTTCTGCTGCCAGGTGCACAGTTTAGGATTGTCACGTCCTTATGAAAAATTCATCCTTTTGTGATTATGAAACAGATCTGAGTAGTCTTGATCATATTATTTGTTCTTTAGTCTATTTAGAATTGTGTTGGTATGATTTATCTTTTTTTATGCTTTTATTTTTTGTCCATATTTTATGAAGTATATTTCTTGTAGGGAATATATTTTGTTGTCTGCCTTTAAAATCCAATAGAAAACTCCCGCCTTTCAATTGGGAGTCTTTAGACTTTTTTTTATAAAATGATTATTATATAGTCAGATTTAATGTTATTATCTTCCTAATAGTTTTATATTGTCCTCTTTGTAATTTTATCTATCTCATTTGACTCCTTTTCTATCTTCCTTAAAATTAGTTTTTCAATGGTTTTGTTTCAATTAGTGTTAGCAAGAACTACTTTTTAGTGTATTTTTAGGCATTACACTTACAACTTTAAAAAGTCTAAGTTAAAGTGATTTTATGCTTTTTCAGATAGGACATCACACGGTTACACATGTATACTTGCATTTCTACTCTCTTACTTCTTCTGCTATTATCATTGACTTGTCTTTTACATATGGTATAAATCCATCTTAGACAGTTTTTTGTAAAGCAGGCAGTTTCAGTTTTAGAAGAATTAAAAACAGAAAGACTTGTTTTTACTCATATAGTTACTATTTCAGTGTTCTTCTATCCTCTTTCTAGATCAGGGGTCTGCAATCCACCAACATGAGCCAAATATGGCTTACCATGTATTTTCATATAATCTTTCATCAGAATACAGCCACACCCATGTCTCAGTATAGCTGATCTAATAAGGGCAGACTAGAGGAGTTGCAACAGAAACAATACGGCCTACAAAGACAAAAATATTTTCTAATGTTTACATAAAAACATTGTTAACTTCTCATAGTCACATTTTTACCATGAATCTGAATAACTATAAAATCTGGGATACAAAGCATGCTGAAAAGTCAATTTTGTAGTCAAATATTAGGCAGTGGTAACATAAAATTGCCCCAAAACAGAAGAATAAAGTAGGAATAATGGGCAGTCAGTAGGTCTTGCACTCATATCAGGAAAATATACAAGACAGGATATTGTGTTCTTATTGAATTTGAAATGCAACATTTTATCATATGTTAGAAATCTCTTCTGGATGACTTTAACATTGAAGTTATAACTGAGGCTTAAACACCCCCACTAATTTTACTTGATGTGTATTCATAGTGGAAATAGTATAACCCTAGTATATAAATAGTATAATCTGCTACAGGGGCAGATTATAGAAAAATTACCTATCTTAACAGATCCTGGGATCAAATCTCCCAGATAATTTTGGCAAATTATATTTATCTTCTTTCCATAATCCATTGCCCAACTCAAACCTCATATTCACTCGGTAGTGAGGTTGACATAAAGAACAAATAAAACTGAAACAAAAGGAAAGAAAGATTTCAGATCAGAGCAGAAATTAAAAAAAAGAAAGTTAAAGAACTAGAAAAGATCAATGAAACTAAGAACTGGTTCTTTGCAAAAATCAAATAGACAAAACTTTAAACCTTAACAAGCAGTAAAGAGAGCCACCACCACCATCCCCCCCCACAAAAAAAAGAAAGAGTAAAAGAAAAAGAAAATTACAGGCCAATATCCTTGATGATCATAGATGCAAAAATTCTCAACAAAATATTAAAAAACCAAATTCAACGTTAAAAAGATTATACACCATGATCAAGTGGGACTCATGGAATTCATTCCAGAATTGCAAGGGTGTTTCAACATCCATAATTCAATAATTGTGATACTTCATATTATCAAAATAAGCAACAAAAACCATATGATCTCAATAGATGCAGAAAAAGCATTTGACAAAATTCAGCATCATTTTATGATAAAAATAGGTACAGAAAAATGTATCTCAACATAATAAAAGCCATATAAGACAAACCCACAGGTGATATTATATTCAGTGGTAAAAAGGTGAAAGCCTTATCCCTAAGATCAGAAATATCACAAGGATGTCCATTATCCCCAGTTCCATTCAATAGCACTGGAGGTCCTACCCACAGCAGTCAGAGAAATAATAATAGTAATAATAAATAAATAAATACATAAATACATAAATAAATAAATACAAGGCATCCCAATTGGAAAAGAAAAAGTAAAACTCATTTGCAATGACATACTATATGTAGAATACCATAAAGACCACCCAACATTATAAGAATGAATAAATTTCAGTAAAGGTGTAGGATACAGAATCAATATACAGAACTCTCATGCATTTCTATACACCAATAACAAATGATTAGAATAAATTAAGAGAACAATTTCATATATAATTGCTTCAAAAAGTGGGAGTTCCCTGGTGGTGTAGTGGCTTAAGGCTTCGGCGCTGGCGCTGTCAGCGCTGCGGCCTGGGTTCGATTCCCAGTCAGGGAGCTACCCACATACCAAATTGCTTCAAAAAGTATAAAATACCTGGAAATAAATTTAACCAAAGTGGTGAAAAACGTGTACTCTGAAAACTATAAGACAATGAAAAAACAGAACAAGATACAGGTAAATGAAAGCATATACCATGCTCATATACTGGAAGACTTAATATTGTTAAAATGTCATTATTACCTAAAGTAATATACAGATTGAAAACAATCCCTATTAAAATACCAATGGGGTTCTTAGAATTAGAAAAACTAACCCTAAAATGTATATGGAACCCAAAAAAACAAAAAAACCAAAACAAAAATACCCTAATATCCAAAGAAATATTGAGGAAGAACAATATGAGAGGTATCATTCTCGCTGATTTCAAACCATACTACAAACCTACAATAATCACAATAGTATGGTATTGGCATAAAAACAGATGTAGATCAACAGACTATTGATAAGAACAGACAAGAGAGCACAGAAATAAATCCTCACTTATATGGTCCATTAGTCTGTGACAAAGAAGGCAAGAATACACAATGGGGTAAAGACAGTCTCTTCAATAGCTGGTGTTGGCAAACCTTAACAGATACATACAAAAAAGAGTTTTAATCCAACCATTACTATGCCATACGTAAAACAAAAAACTCAAAATGGATTAAAGACTTAAATGTTAGATGTGAAATCATAAAACGCCTAGAAGAAAACAGGCAACAACCTCTTTGACATCTGTCTTAGCAATATCTTTCAGATATATCCTCCGGTATGGGGGAAAAAAACAAAAACAAACAAATGTGATTACATCAACTAAAAAGACTTTGCAAGTGAAGGGAACCATCAACAAAACCAAAGACAACCTAATAGATGGGAGAAGATATTTGCCAATGATACACCTAATAATACACACACACACATACACAAATACATATACAAACATATAAACATAAATATGGGCTGTCCAGGAAGTATTCAGCCTTGTAATATAAAAAATAGAGGCATTTATGGCTGGATTGTTTCCCAACAGGCCTCACATACAGGGTCTGGCAGAAGTAATTCCCTTTTTTAAGTAGTTATGTTAATGTAGTTATGATATTATGTTACAGAACTACATGGTTATGATTTTATAAACAGGAAACATTTGTGCCAGACCCTGTATATAGAACTCATACAACTTAACACCAAAAAAACAGTCCAAATGAAAAATGAGCAGAGAACCTGAACATTTCTGCAAAGATGACAAACAGATAGGAAACAGACATGAAAAGATGTTCAATGTCACTCATCATCAGGGAAATGTAAATTAAAATCACAATGAGAAGAAGGCAAGATGGCAACTGGAGAGGAGGTCCCTAAAGCCTCTCCCAGAAAACACAATTGAACAGCCATCCAGGAGCCAAGAAAGAGGACCCTGAGTGACAAAACGGCTGTTGAGAAATCCACAAATCTCAAGTAAACACCTGAAGGTTGGCGAGAAGGGGGCAAGTCAGAAAGAGGGAAGGGAGCACAGACAGACTACAACAGAACACAATCGCTGCGGACTATTCGGAGCGGTGCAGTTCGAGGGAGGGGAGAGCTGGGCTTTGAACCAACATGCTGGGAACTGAGTTTGGGAGCCAGCCTCTGAAACTTTTGAGTGGTAGAAGGGCTGAGCGAGGACTCTGAACTGCAAAGATGACATCCCAGCTCTAAGCCCCCTGGAGACCTACACAGGGCTGCAGTTCCTGTTCCCAGCCCACTGCAAAGGCAACCCTGCTGTCTCAGGCCAGGCCCACAACTTTGGACTTATGGAGCGTGCACTTCCTCGTGCACCCCAGGGTTCTGAAAGCAGTGTGAGTCTGTAGACAGCCAGATGTTGAACCTGACCTCAAAGGCAAGGGAAGTTAAAGCAAAACTAAATGAATGGGACTATAGCAAACTAAAAAGCTTCTGCACAGCAAAAGAAACCATCAACAAGGCAAAGAGACAGCCAACTGAATGGGAGAAAATATTTGCAAATAATGCATCAGATAAGGGTCTAATATCTAAAATATATAAAGAACTAATAAGACTTAACAACAAAAAAAACAAACAACCCAATTGAAAAGTGGGCAGAAGAACTAAACAGACAATTCTCCCACGAAGAAATACAAATGGCCAGCACACATATGAAAAAGTGCTCATCCTCATTAGCTATCAGGGAAATGCAAATCAAAACCACAATGAGATACCACCTGAGAATGGCTATTATCAACAAGACAATGAACAACAAGTGCTGGAGAGGATGTGGAGAAAAAGGAACTCTCACACACTGCTGATGGGAGTGCAAACTGTTACAACAGTTATGAACATTGGGGTACAGAAGTCTTTGCGGACAAAGGTTTTCAAGTCTTTTGGGTAGATCCCCAGAAGAGGGATTGCTGGGTCAAATGGTAGCTACATTCCCAATTTTCTGAGGAACCTCCACACTGCCTTCCACCCTGAGAACCAAAGACAAGAAATACCACCACAAGAATCACCTTGGCTGAAAAAATTCGAAAGTCAGGCCTCAGATGGGAAGGTGATCCCTTATATCAGTATCATGGACTGCCTTTTGTTCTTGGGGTCATAATGATGGACCCAAGTTTCATCACCTGTAATGATCTTTAAGAAGTTTTCACCTTCTTTTTCAACAATTTCAAAAAATTGGAGGAAATTTTTCCACTGTTAAGAATTCAGTAATAGCACACTGTTTTAACCAAATGTCTGAAAACTCTTCCATTTCAATGTGCACTGGTAAAACAAATGTAAGCATCTGTGTGTGGCAAGGTCAAGAATGATGGAGGGGAGATACCATGTGACTACAAAGAACAGGGTGTATCAAAATATGTCTTAATATAACCAAAAATATTACAGTGGAAGCAGAATTTATCAGCCTGCCCTCATAGTTCCTGATAGAATGAGTGTATTTTATTAGAGCAAAGAAATTTACTGCCATATAAATTGTAGTACAATTTCTTCAACCATACTGTGCAATATAGATGGAATCCATAGATACATTAGGAAAAGGAATGCAGTATGTATGTTATAAGCATTAGGAAAATGTGCTTCCCAAACCAAGGAGTGAAGACTCAAAAGTAAACACTGAGATTTATAATAAAGAGTCTGACTCCATTTTTTATGTCTGACTACTGATACATTTAAGTTCCTGACAACCCCTTCCCATTCTGCCCACCTTGAAAGGGCAAGCTGGATAATAAAGTAAGAGTGGTCCTTCCCTTGGTACTAACTGTAAGTTCACACAACAACCAAGTACAATCACCCAAGCCCCATCTGGTAACATGAGAAAGTCACCTCCTGTTTCTCTCTAGTCAGGTTTGGAAAAATCTGGATAAGCTACAATGCTCTTCCCATTCTCCTAACACTATTGTAAGGAGTCTTTCGTCTTGACATCCAATACAAACTTTCAGTGATGTTCCATTATGTTCGGGTGAAATAAGCACAAATGTAAATTAAAACAATGTGTAGGAGCATGAACCCAGTAGACTCTTAGTTAACTGGCACTAATGAGGATTTGTAGGTGACAGATAAAAGTAGTTTCTGGTTGCTTGAGAGTGACTATTAAAAATAGGCCTAATTCTAGACCCCATACTATACCATACCAAATCATAAACTTTATATTGCCTTGATATTAATATTGAAATACAGTAAAGGCAAATTAAGACAAGACAAACTTACCTAAAGCAGCTCTGTAAATGCAGTGTACAATTTCAGTTAAATGGCAGTCAATAAACTTTTCAAATTAATGTACTTCACTAACAATATTTTTTAACTTAAAATAACAGAAAAAACACACATATGTATACACTGAAAACTGTTACAGTAGAGGTAGAAAGTTTACTGGGTAGGCATCACATAAAGATCATCAGGATCTGATGTAGCTAGGAAAGGATCAGAAGTTGATGTGGACGCTTTTGGACCTACATCAGTAGAAGATGCTGTACTGGCAAACTTGAGAACAGCTTTCTTGAAAAATGAACAAATACCAGCTTGCTTTAAGGCCCTACGCCTCTCACATAAAGTCACGTTTTGCATAATGTGCAGCTACTTAACATGTTGAGAAGTGAAGAAGGGCTGCTGTTTGGCAAAAGCTTTTACAGTGTCCAATGCTGCAGTAGCTCTCAGCTAGGATACTTATTCCACCTCATACCACTCATCATCACTCTCTTCCTCCTCGGTAATATTCATTTCTCTATGGCTCACAAGCTTCTATGATGTCTCCTATATTAACTGCATGAGTTACTGGAATAGCTTCATCCACAGCAAGCCAGTCATCTAGTTCACCTTGAGACAAATTCATATTGCCAAGAGTAGAGTCAACTAGCTTACAGATTTCAACATAAACTCTGCTATTGGCAGCTGCACTACTGACTAGTAACTCCTCAAAGTCGAAAGAGAAGAATTCCACAGACATCACAGCTGGCCACAACTTTCTCCAACATTTCCATGTTCCACTTAGAAAATCCCAAGCACAACTGACAGTATAGGTAGCATGTTTGAGATTATATTTTTTCTAAAGTCCAAAATTGTCCCATTAAAATTAGTCATTTTTAAAATGAAGTAATGCCTGCTAAACATTTTTACAATCTGTATCACTCCCTGATCCATTGGTTGAATAAGACTTGTAATGTTAGCTGGAAGATAACACATGAAAATTTTGTCATTAACAAGCTCTTCCGTAGGACATGAGTGACAGTTACCCAGGAGCAACAGAACTTTACTATTCTCTGGTATTTTTTTCTTTTGTAAATTTTCTTCAACACCGAGGACAAATGAATAATGAAACCACTTGATAAAAATGTCTGTGTCCATGAAACCCTTACCCTGTGCATGCAAATCCACAGAAAGTTTACTTACAGTTTTAAAGCACCTTGGTTTAGCAAATTTGCCAACATACACCTTACCTTGTGATTTCTTGGTGCATGTGCACAAAGAGCAGTTATATGCTCTTTCTTTAGCTTGAACCCAATGAGCTACCTTCTCACTACCATCAGCCAAAGCAGAAGGCACATGATCCCTCAGTGTTACAAAAAAATTTTTATATTTTACTTACATAGACATGAGAAGTGTGGTACCGTCTAAGTAAAATGGTATAAAAATCCAATTTCACTGGCCAAATCCAAATCCATCAAAGCATATGCTAATTATTTTAAATTAAATTTGACCTTTATAACTATATACTTGCAGTTTCCAGAAATAAGACTAATTTTCATTAATCCATGATATACAAGGTTTGACAATTTTAAGTTTACAAACTCATCCTAGAAAAAGTGCTACTTACCTCACTGTTGAATATCATACAGCCACCTTCGAATACTCCCCTTGGGGAGCTAGGCACTGATGCCAGCGCGTAGTCCACCCTTCAAAGCAATTTTGAAACTCTCTTTCTGGAATGGCCATCAGAGCTGTTGTCATATTACCCTGGATGTCCTGATTATCATCAAAATGTCTTCCTTTCAATATTTCCTTTATCTTCAGGTAATGAAAAGTCTTTGTGGTCCAGATCAGGTGAGTAGGGCGTTCGAATAGTTATCTGTTTACTGGCTAAAAACCTATTCAAAGACACTGCTATGTGAGCTGGTGTATTGTCGTAATGCAGGAGCCATGAGTTGGCAAAAAGTTCAGATCATTTTTGTGTTTTTCGCACAGCCTTTTCAGCACTTTCAAATAGTAAACTTGCTTGGCTGTTTGTCCAGTCGCTATAAATTCATAATGAACAATCCCTCTTATATCAAAGAAGGTTAGCAACATTGTTTTAACTCTTGTGGAGAATTGGCTAATTTCCATTGTACACTTTGATGCTTTGTTTCAGGGTCATATTGGTACACCCATGTTTCACCACCAGTGATAACATGGCCCAAAACATGGTCTTGCCTCTCCAAAAGGTGTTGACAAACTTTGACTCTCCTTTGCTTTTGTTCATTGGTGATTATCTTCACAACCATTTCTGCATACCTTTCTTATGCCAAGTTTTTCAGTTAAGATTCTCCTACTGGTTCTCTGTCGATGTTTACGTGGTCTCCTATGCTTCTCACATCAGCCAACAATTTTGATGCACAATTTGACAAATTTTTGCAATGTTTTTGTCAGTTATGCTCATTACTAGCCACTCTGACCTCTCTTCATCAGTAATGCTTTCTCTCCTCTCAGAAAAATGTTTAATCCATTTGTATACTACTGTTTTTTTCATGGCATTATCCTCATAAATTTGGACTAACATGTCCCTGATTTCCCTTCTACTCTCCCCAAGTTTACCAAACATTAAGAAATTTAATGTTTGTTCATTGCTCTAATTCTCAGGACACACAAAAATACCTAACAACGACACCACCACATGTTGACACAAACACAGCTGTGAGACACAGATATACCAAGGATATGAAACCTTACTGAGTTGTTTGTACAGTGCTGCTAATGTAAGTGCACGGTGGCAAGACCTCATATAATAGCTGTTAACACTCAAAATTGAGTGACACAATCACACCCCATCCATTTTTTCTATGACATGACATCCCAAGTAACCCATCAATCCACACTGATGAAATCCTCATTCTCTCATGTCCTGGCCTACTCTGTTATATGATCACCTGGTAAAGTAATCCTTCCCTATAACCATCAATAGATGCCCTCTGTCTTAACAACAATTTCAAAGAAAAGGCCATGACCAAAAAGCATAATAACTTAGGTAATACTTCTACATCTATTCTCTACCATTTCCCAGGCTTTTGAATTTATACCATAGTCTATCTTAAAATTAATGTCCTAGTTTTTCCACATTACAGAGATCTGAATAAACCCCACTTAATGAAGCAGGTCCTTTCTCAGTGATCCCTTCCCTGAGACCATTGTGGTGAAAAATAAAAAGCATGTAATGAAATCACATCAACAGATTTCAAACTTCAAGTTGTAAGTCACCAATAATAATGTAGCTTTCTCAAGAAATTTCAAATTATTACAAATGTTCTATAATTTGAAGAGAATCAGACTTTTCAACAGATGCCCTGGTTCTATTGACATACATTCATCTTGTGAGTCTTAAATAATTTTAACTTTTAATTCTCTGTGTAATTTAACATGTGAGATTAGTCTTCAAATTTAATAGATTTAGTGCCCCCAGCTTGGATTTTCTTCTGTGTAATCCATAGAGAGAACTGGTTACACAACTTACCACTTTCATTACATTTGTAATGTTTCTGTCCAATAGGAATTCTTTGTTGTCCCTGAGGTTACTGCTTAAAGATTGTGACATATTTCTATGGTTTCCATCTTATATAAATTTTTTCATGACTACAAAATTGTACACTTTGGATAGAGTGAATCACACTTACTACATTCATATAGTTTCTCCCTAGTAAGAATTTGTTCCTAGCAAATCAAACACTGGATTAGCTTTGCCAGACATCTGTGTTTTTTCTTAAAGATATATTTTCTGATATAGTGAGGTATAAGCCCTGGTTACAGAATTTACTAAATATGTGAGTTTTATATAGCTTCAACAATGGAGTAAATGGTGTTGAGTAAAGCTCAGACATTTGTGTAAGTTTTATCTCAATCGTATCTGTAAGGTTTTTTACTATGAATTTTCTGCTGATACATAAAGCTTAGGCTTTAATAAAAAAACTGCCGCATACATTATTAGGGTCATGTTCCTTTTCAGAATGGATTTACTGATGCCTCATAAGGTTTGCAAACTGGGTAAAAGATTAGGCACACTCATTACATTTACAAGGTTTCTCTGTGGTATGAATTCTGCAGAAATGTAAAAGGTTTGAATTATGACAAAAGACCTTGCCACAGTCATTACATTTGTAAAGTTTTTCTCCTCTATAAATACTCTGATGTTCTAAAGGCCAGAACTTTGAATAAAAGGCTTGCCACACACATTACATTTGAGTGGTTTCTCTCATGTATAAATTCTCTTATGTTTATAAAGACTGAAAGCTCCTTAAAGTTTTTGCCACATTCATTAAATGGGTTAAGTTTCCCTCCAGTGGAATGCTCTCAGGACTACAACAGTGTGAATGTATGACAAAAGCCTTAGCAATTCTTTACATTTGTAAGGTATTTCTCCAGGACGAAATCTCTGATGTACCTTAAGTTTTGACCTATGGGCAAAACCCTTGCCATCCACTTGCATGTTTTTGTTCCAGTATGTAATTTCTGATATTTAACAGTTTCCAAATAGGGTAAAAGCTTCACCATACTCATACTTATAAGGTTTTTCTCCAGTATGAATTCTCATGATCTGTAAGGTGTGAGCTTTTGCTAAAAGCCTTCCAAGAGTCATTAGATTTGTAAGATTTATCTCTCAAATGTGTTCTTTTGTATTGTGCAGGTAACAATATTTAAAATTCTTTCTATATTTATGAAGAGTGGACAAGAAATTTGTGGAATGGGGGAACTATTGAAAAGGTGAAAGTACTAGTATACACAGTTTGATTGTGTGACTTATTATTAGTATATGTGCCAAATTTCAGCCTACTTGTATCCATGTTCTTTCAGATATAGCAAAAAAAGCATATCAAACATGAAGAAAATTCCAAGTATAAATAAAACTGAATTTCACACCATCGTTAAGTTCCTCACAAAACAAGGGAAAACACCTCAAACCCAAGGGTATAAATAAACTTATTGAAAAATCTAAAAAGTGTATTTGGGTTAAGAATGAATATAATGAAAAGGAAAATACTGAAGAAAGCTTTTCAACCTAAACCAAAAAGTTAAAATAAAGAGAGATAAGTTGGAACAATAAAAACCTAAAAGGGGACAAAGTAAAGGTTTAAATTTCCAAAGGAAAATGAAAATAAGAAACATGGTTAAGAAAAGAGTCCACTGTATATATGGAACATTCTTTTACATAAACTTAATGGTAACCACTCCAAAGAAAAAATAACCACCACCACCTAGAATTGAAATACACATTAAAAAAGAGGAAACAGAGAAAAAAAATCATAGACCACCACCCAACTAAAGTAACTGACAGACAAAAAAAAAAACGGAGGAACAAAGAAAACCCCAAACTACCAGAAAACAAAAGATAAAATGGTTATAGGAAATCTTCATATATCTATGATGACCCTAAATGAAAATGGACTGAACTAACCAATAAAAAGTCACACGGTAACAGATGGAATCAAAAAACAAATCCCAGGGAGTTCCCTGATGGTGTAGTGGCTTAAGGCTTTAGCGCTGGCGCTGTCAGCGCTGCGGCCTGGGTTTGATCCCCAGTCATATCCTGCCTTTAAGAGACACATCTGAGCTACAAGGACAGATACAGACTCAAAGTAAAAGGATGGAAAACAATACTCCAAGCAAAAAGCATTCACAGAAAAGCGGATACAGCCATACTATCATCTGACAAAACAGACTTCAGGATTACACATGTAGTAGAAGACAAGATGGACATTTCATAATGATAAAGAGGACAGTACAAGAAAAAAACGTGACACCTATTAACATATAGGGTACAGCAGGAGTAACACCCTTTTTTATGAGCTGGTACTCTATACCAAATCTTTTATGACAAAATCATAAGCATGAAATTCTATAACATAACAATATTCAAACTACTTTTATTTTTTTTTAATTCATTTTTATTGTTAGACTTATTGGGGTGACATCTGTTAGCAAGGATTACATAGGTTTCAGGCATACAATTCTACAGTGCATTGTAAACTTGTTGTATAGTAAGTTCACCACCTAATGTGGAAAGAGAAGTCAAACTACTTTTAAAAGGGTGTTACATCTGCTGGACCCTGTATATGCCACCAATCAGGAAGCACCAAAATTTACAAAGCAACTATTAATAGAACTAGAGGGAATACTAACAAAAGCACAATTATAGCAGAGGACCTAAACACCCCATTGATAGCCATGGATAGCTCATCCAAATAAAAAATCAATAAGGAAATACCAGCCTTACGTGACACATTACAGCAAATAACTTCAACTGACATTTTCAGATCACAAGACCAGTCTTTCATAGTATACATGGAACATTCTCAAGGATGAACAATATGATGGGACAAAACTATCCTCAGCAAAATTAAGAAGACTGAAATCATACCAAATGTATATACTCTGACCATAAAGGTTTGAAACTGGAGATCAAGTGCAAAATAAAAACAACAACAAAAAGTTGGGAAAAACCACATATACAAAGATATTAAAAAACTGCTATTAAAAAGTGACTGGGTTATATAAAAAATTAAAAATGAGATCAAAGAATACATAGAAACAAATGAGAATGAAAACACATCTTATCAAAACTATTGGGATGCAGCTAAAGATGTAATAAGAAAGAAATTTTTATCATTAAGGACTATCTCAAGAAACAAGAAAAATCCCAAGTAAATAACCTAACATTACATCTTAAAGAACTAGAAAAAGAACAAATGAAACCCAAAGTTAGCAGAAGAAAGAAAATAAAAATTAGAGAACTAAATGAAATAGAGAACAAAATTTTTAAAAATTAATGTAACAAAGTGCTGGTTCTTCAAAAACATTAATAAAATTAATAAACCTCTGGCTAGACTCACTAAGGTAAAGAGAGAAGACACAAATAACCAAAATAAGAAATGAAAGAGAAGCCAGGACAGACACCACAGAAATACAAAGAATCACATGAGAACACTAGGAAGGACTGACTACATGCCACCAAATTCAGTAACCTAAAAAAAAAATGGACAAGGTTTTAGCAACATATTGCCTACCTAGACTGAATAAGGAAAAAGTGAACAATCTAAATAGACCAAGCAAAAGTAAGAAGATCCAAACAATCATCTAAAACATTCCCAAAAGCAAAGATCCAGGACCAGACAGCTTCACTAGCAAATTCTACCAAACATTCAAATAGAATTAAATGCCTGTCCTCCTCAAACTCTTCCAAAAAATTGAAGAAAAGGCAATAATACTTCCCAACTCATTTTATGAGGTCAACATTACTCTGATACCAAAGCCTGGCAAATTAACACAAATAAAGGAAACTACAGAAAAATATCCTTGATGAACACAGATGCAAAAATCCTAAACAAAATATTAGCATATAGAATCCAGCAATACATTAAAAAGATTATACATCACAATAAAGTAGGATTCATTCCTAGGGCATAAAGATGGTTGAACATAGGAAAATCAATCAATATGATACACCACATACACAAAATAAAAGATAAAAACCACATTATATTATTTGATGCAGAAAAAGCATCTGACAAGATACAACACCCATTTATGATCAAAACACTGAAAAAAATGGATATAGAAGGAAAGTATCTCAACATAATAAAGGCCATATATGACAAATATTCAGCTAATGTCATACTTAATGGGGAAAAGCAAAAGCCCATTTCCTAAAATCAGGAACAAGACAGAAATACCCTGTCACCATTGCTATTCAATATAGTACTGGAAGTTCTAGCCAGAGCAATCAGGCAAGAGAGAGAAAAAATAAAAGGTATCCAAATTGGGAGAGAAGTCAAACTGTTACTATCTGCAGATGACATGATCCTTTATACAGAAAATTCTAAAGACTCCACCAAGAAATTATTAGAAACAATAAATGAATACAGTAAAGTCATAGGATAAAAAATCAATGTACAAAAATCAACAGCATTCCTATATACAACCAATGAATGTAATACTGGGAATTAACAAGAAATTGTAACAGACTTATACATGGAAAACTGTAAGACACTTTTGAAAGAAATTGAAAAGGACACAAAGAAATGGAAAGATATTCCATGTTCATAGACAGGAAGACTTAATATTGTTAAAATTGCCATATTACCCAAAGCAATATAAATAAAAAAGTGAAACCATTTCTTCTGAAATAAGGAACAAGATAGGGATGTCCCCTGTCACCACTGGTATTCAACATAATACTAAAGTTCTAGCCAGAGCAATCAGACTTCTGAAGGAAATAAAAGGCACGCAAATTGGGAAAGAAGAAGTTAAACTGTCATATTTTTAAGGACGATATGATTCATTTAAAAAATCCTAAAGACTCTATCAAAAAATATTTAGAAGCAATAAACAAATACAGTTAAGCTGCAGGATACAAAATCAATGTACGAAATTCCATTGCATTCCTGTACACTAACAATGAAAATTCAAGGGAAAAGAGAAAACCTTTTGCAACAACAAAGAAAGAATAATGTATCTAGGAATAAACTTAAATAATCATGTACATGAAGGAAGTATACATGCAAAACTATTAAGAAACTATTTTTAAAAATTGAGAAAGACCCAAAGAAATGTAAAGATAATCTGTGTTCATGGGTTGGAAAAATGAATACACTTAAAATGGACATATTATCCAAAGAAATATATAAATTTAATGCAATCCCCATCAAAATCCCAACATTTTTTACAAGAAATAGACCAAAAAAATCATGAGATTTATATGGAATCACAGAATAGCCAAAGCAATCCTATGAAAAAAGAACAAGACTAAAGACAACACACTCCCCAGCTTCAATTTATACTACAGAGCAACAATTATAAAAACAGCATGGTGCTGGCAGAAAAACAGGCATACAGACCAATGGAACAGAACTGAAAACCCAGAAATAAACCCACATGTATATGGGCATATAATTTTCAACAAAGGAGCCAAAAACATACAATAAAGAAAGACCTTTTCAATAAATGATGCTGGGAAAATTGAAAAGCCATGTGCAAAAGAATAAATATAGACTGTGATGTATCACCATTACCAAAATTTACTCAAAATGGATCAAAGACCCACAAATAAGATCTGAAACAATAAACTGAATTGAAGTAAACATTGGTACTAAACTTATGGACCTTGGGTTTAGGGAGGAAATTTATGATTTTGACCTCAAGGGCAAAGGAAGTAAAAGAAAATATATGTAAATGGGACTATATCAAAGCTTAAACCTTCTACAAAGCAAAATAAACCATCAAGAAAACAAAGGGGCAACCAAGGTCCAAGATGGCAGAGTAGGTAAACATTCATTCCACGCACACATTAAAACTACAACTAACCTGAAGAACCATCTGAAGTCCAGCTGAACAGAAGTTTTATAACTAAGAATACAAAGAAGAGGAGCCCAAATCAAGACTGGTAGGAGGGATGCACACACAAAGAAGCCAAACCTCCAGTGGTGGTAGAAAATTAGGAGGAATATCTCAGCCATGGAGCTTCCCCCAGAGAGGCAAGGGACCCCAGCTCATAGCCTGGAGTACTACAACATCTGACTGTGAAAAACAACAAGGAGTCTGACCATCTGTTGAGATGGAGGGCTCCAGAAAACCCAGACGACTTTTTAAAGTGCCTGCGCAGATTCAGTCACTCACTGGTACTCTGGGCTCCGGCAGAAGGACAGTGACTTGGGGCATTGGAGGCATACAGGGGGATGACTAAGGTGTGTAGCTTGGAGGTGAGAACTGGAGGACAGTCACCATTTTTCCAGGGTGAGTCCTCTTCCTATGTAGCCAGCTAGAGTGTGCCATTCTTGCATTTCGCCCACCCCCACATGGCCAAATCTGAACCTGATTGGTCTGGTGAGTTCTTCACTCCACTATGCCAACTCACTGGGAACTCACCCACCCAACTCCATCAATGCCAGAGACACTTTTTCTGGTGAGCAGCCAGCACTGCAATCTTTCTTGGAAAACTATTTAAGTCTGCAGGTCTCATGCGGGCAGTGACTGGCACTGATGTGTTCTGAGACTTTTGCTGAGTTGCTTCAGACACAGCATTGGCAACAAACCAGAATCTACAAGAGCACCCAGTACAGATAATCAGGGAGATGGTGCCAAGGCCCCACAGGGCACCTACTATGTAAGACTATCCAGTAATACCAGAAGACGTAGCAGACCTACCTAATACTTAGAAACAAACACAGACAGGCATCCAAAATGAGGAAACAAAGAAATACTTCGCAAATAAAATAATACCAAAAAATTCCAGAAGAACAAGATGGAGACAAGCAAGCTATCAGAAACAGAGCTCAAAATAATGATTTTAAGAATGTTCAGGGAACTTAGTGAAAACGTCAATAGAGAGACAGCAATCATAAAAATAAACCAGTCAGAAATGAAGACTACAATAACTGAAATTCAGAATACAAGAGAAGGAATAACCAGCAGACTAGATGGAGCAGAGAATCGAATCAGCAAATTGGAAGACAAAGTAGCAGAAAACATCCAGTCAGAACAGCAAAAAGAAAAAAAGAATCCAAAGAAATGAGTACAGTTTAAAGGGCCATCAAGTGTAACAACATTCACATCACTGGAGTACCAGAAAAGAGAAAACAGGAACTGAGAACCTATTTGAAGAAATAATGACTGAAAACTTCCCTAATCTGGCAAAGAAAAGACATGGGAATACAACCCCAGGAAGCATACAGTCCCAAACAAGATGAACCCAAATAGGCACACACCAAGAAACATTATAGTTAAAATGGCAAAGGTTAAAGACAAACAAAGAATCCTGAAAGCAGCAAGAGAAAAGCAACTAGTAACTTATAAGAGCACCCATAAGACTGTCAGCTGATTTCTCAACAGAAACGTTGCAGACCAGAAGGGAGCTGCAGAAATATTATTCAATGTGATGAAAAGCAAGAACTTACAATCAAGATTACTCAACGGGGCAAGGTTGTCATTCAAAATCAAAGGATAAATATGAGCTTCCCAAACAAAAAAAAAAAAAAAAAAAAAAAAAGCTAAAGGAGTTCCCCACCATCAAACAAGCACTACAAGGAATATTTGAGGGACTACTTTGAGATGGGAAGGGGTTGGGGGCGAGAGCAAATTTATGAATAAAATGGCAATAGTTACATATCAATGATTACTTTCAATTTAATGGATTAAAAGTTCCGATCAAAAGACATGAAGGGTACTGCACTGATTAGAGTGTCAAACAGAGGAAGACAGATGCAAGTTGACTATGCTGACAGGTGAAATCCATAGAAGAAAATAAACAAATGGAAAAGGAACAGATTCATAAATACAGAAAACATTTGGTTTGTTGCCAGATGGAAGGATGGTTGGGGGAGGGGTAAAATAAGGGGAAGGGTTAGGTAAGTTCAGCTTGGAGGTTACAACAGTTATGAGGATATAGGGTATAACATGGGAATATAATCCATAATACGGGAATATAGTATATAATGTTGCAATAACTATGGGTGGTGTCAGACACATAGTAGATCTCTTGGGATGGGAGGAGGGTAGGAAGGGTGGGTGAAAAAGGGGAAGAAATCAAAAAGTACAAATTCATAGTTACAAAATAGTCACAGAAATGTAAAGTGCAGCTTAGGGCATATAATCAATAACATTCTAATTGTATGTGCTGTCAGATAGGAACCAGATATATCAGAATAAGGATTTTGTAAGTTATATAAATATCTAATCACTATGCCATACCTAAAACCAATATAAGATTGTGGGTCAAATATAATTGAAAAATAAAAGTAAATGAAAAAAACAAAAAACAAAGAGGTAACCAATTAAATGAAAGAAGGTATTTGCAAACATCTCCAATAAGGGGCTAATATGATTTTAAGAATGTTCAGGGAACTTAGTGAAAATGTCAATAGAGAGACAGCAATCATAAAAATAAACCAGTCAGAAATGAAGACTGAAAAGCTTAAAAAAAAAAAGGTCACAAAGAAATCTCATGTTTTAAGAATTTGTGTTGGGCCACATTCAAAGCTGTGTTGGGCTGCATTCAAAGTCATCCTGGGTTGCAGGCTGCACATCCCTGCTCTAGATCTAGAGCTTACACTGTATTGGGGAGTACTGATGTGTAATCATAAACAAATCAGGAAAAAAATCGTTTAAAATACATAAAATAACACTTATTCCATGATCCAAGTTCCAAATTGTAGACATAAAAAAAACAAAACCAAGAATATCATTAAAAATATGGAACTGATGATGAAATAAATAATAAACAAGGTCACTTAAACAATGAAATGTGCAAGATGAAAGTATCAGTGGGTTAAACAACTCAACATTCAACCTTATAGGCTCCCTCAATAACGTGTAAAAAACATGTATGTTTAAGATGAATGAACAATATCACACATACAGGATGACCAATATGGCATAAACCATAGTTTTGTCAACAGTCTCAAAATAAGGTTGTAAACTTGGACAGTGTTTTCCTTAGAATAAGCTATTACACCTTTTATTGCCAGCTGAAAGAAGATGATCACATTATCTCTCATCAACACTGTCAAATTATCCTAGGGAGACACTGCTAAACTCCACAAAAACTAGAAAAAAAATTGGAGGCAATTATCACTCAGGCTGTCATGATACCTCCTATCTCAGTATCCGGGGACATGCTGACCAGTCTTCTCAGTGGCTTTAAAAGGCACTTCTTTGCTTTCAGTTTTATATTCCGCATATGAGTGAAATCATGCAGTTCTTTGTTTTTTCTGTCTGGCTTATTTCACTTAGCAAAGAAAAAAAGAAATGAACAAACAACCCATGGACACAATCAATAGTTTAATGTTTATTTGGGGACAAGTGGGTTAGGGTGGGGAGAAAGGGGAGGGGGTGGGAGAGGAGCGGGGGAAGCTAAATATAAGGTGATGGAAAGAGAAGTCACATTAGGTGGTGAACTTATTATACAACAAGTTTACAATGCACTGTAGAATTGTATGCCTGAAAACTATGTAATCCTTGCTAACAGATGTCACCCCAATAAGTCTAACAATAAAAATGAATTAAAAAAAAAAGGCACTTCTGTATGCAGCAAGATAATATTGTCACATTAATCAATGTTCTCCTTTCAGAATTTTCTGTTACCTAGTATAAACCCTTTCCATGATGTAGTCCACCAGAGTTGTCTATCACCTAAAGGTGGGTTACCCCAGAGAAAAAGAGGATTAAAACTTTAGACCCTTGATATGTTTATTTCAAAAGCAAATTTCAGAGGCAAAACCTTAGAGGAGAACAAGAACTCAGGAAGACCAACATCTCTCTATGTTCCTGGATGATGTGGAGAGCTGGAAAATACACGATAATGGACTAAAATAAGAGGGCCAAATTGTGTGGGTTCTTGAGAAGGGGCTGTGTTCTCTGCCCACAAACTGGAGGGTGAACACCTTAAAGAGTGAGATATATTTTCACATGACAATGGAAATCAAAGAGAGGATTTCGGTGCCAATTTTTTATATTACCCGAGTCACAACCTCAAAACACCCATTCCATTCCTTTTATACACATAAGGCAAAAAGACAAGTAAAGAGATGGTTGAAGGGCCTGAATAGGCACAGAGTACTTAACCAAGTCCCAGGAAGTTTCATGGAACCTCAGCTATACAGGAAGAGCAGCCATTTAGTCTATCTCTTGAGAAGTTCCCTCAGGGACATAAAATGTGAATGGAAACTGAATGGGTCCTGGGGTCAGGACCACAAAGGCCTCAGTTCTTATCTGTATGGACTGAGAACCAAGAGAGATCAAGGGGAAAGAGGACTCCCTAGAGACAGCCATCTCTGTCCCTCTCAAACCAAGGCACCACAATGGTCACAGGAGCCAGATGACACTGTTGTAGGTCAGGGTACAGCCTTTGCATGAGATGGACCATGATGGTAGAATGGGAGTTTAAACTTCACAAATTTAAATAACAGAATGATGGGGAGAGGGCAGTGTGTGAGTGTGTGTGAGTGTGTGTGTGCACGCAAGAGTGACAGTGTGAGTGTGAATATGTGTGAGTGTGAACACTTCCTCTGAGAGCTTGTAAGACATAAACTTTTATTTTCCCACAGATCTTTCCTGTTTGAGGAAAGCTCCCCAAACAGTATTTAATGGAATAGCTTACTCTGTGCCCATCTGAACTCTTGTGTTCATGTGCCCAAACATTATCACCTGTCTGGATTTTTCCCTTCAATTTCCAGGTTCAGGGCTCTTTTCCTTTTCCAAAAGGAGATACAAGTCAGGTCAAGAAGAGTTTTTAGTTTATGAAGGAAAACTGAACATACTATGCTGTGCTTTCAGGAACACATTCTCACCTCTTTATTTAGCTAAGAAAAGACACTGTAAAATTATTAACTGACATTCTCCTCTGAATGCTCCAGGATTTTTTTTTTTAAAGAGAAATCTAGCTCTCTTCCAAAAATTACTGAATCAAAAGCAGAAGGGTAAAAACAGTAGCATTAGATATCCTTAAAAATTTGCCATAAGG
Organism: Lyroderma lyra; assembly: GCA_004026885.1. NCBI lineage: Eukaryota > Metazoa > Chordata > Mammalia > Chiroptera > Megadermatidae > Lyroderma > Lyroderma lyra. Next base: position 37,892 of record PVJL010002860.1, on the reverse strand, counting down.
TTTTCTGACATGTTCTGCAACAGCACAAATAAAGAATGAAAAGTATAGAAATTCTGAAGAAAGGGGAAGTGAAGTGCATATGCCTCACGACGAAGCCTTTCCTTCTAGATCAAAACAGTTTTATTCACTCTTTTAAGAAAAGGGATTTGAATCTTGGACAAGCAGGTCATTGGCCACCAAGAGACTCTTAAGGAAAAACATAAATACATACAAAATTACTGATTTCTTGAGGCAAGTCATCCTCACCTAGGGAGAGCAGGGTCCTGTAGTTCTCCAACATCACATCCCTATACAAGGCTCTCTGAGCAGGGCCCAGGCATTCCCACTCCTCCTGAGAGAATTCTATAAACATATCCTCAAATGTCAACTGTCCCTGAAAGGAAAACACATTTCACCAAAAGGACATGAGAAGACTTCTTATTTTGACACAAGAGAAGCAGAGATATACAAAAAGTAACTTGGCTGGAGTGAATGTTCTGAGTGATCCATGTTAGATAATCTTGAAGAATTTATACATCCTTTTTGTTAACTGAGGGGAATTCACAGAATACAAAGTTAGCCATGTTAAAGAACAATTCAGGAGTGTGTAATACATTCACAATGTTGCATAAATATCACATCTAATTCTAAAACATTTTTATCAGCTCCAAAAGAAACCCTTTACTCTTTAAGCAGTGCATCCCATTGAGACTTACTCCCGCTCTTTGGAAACCACTAATACGCTTTCTATCTCTATAGATTTACCTATTCTGCAGACTGAATGTAAACAAAATCTTTCAAAATGTGATCTTCTGTGTCTGGCTTCTTACACTTAGAATGATGTTTCCAGTTCATCCATGGTGTAGTGCACATTAAGATTGCATTACTTTTTTATGGTTGAATAATATTCTATTGTAAAAGTATACCACATTTTATTCATTCATTCATTCATCTTTACATACAACATTTTGGTTGTTTCTCACTTTTGGTTATTGTTAATAGTGCTGTTGTGTACTTCTGTGTGCAAGCATGTGTTTAAATACCTGTTTTCAATTATTTAGAGCATATGCCCAGAATGGAATTACTGGATAACACATTTTAATTTTTTAAGACTCTACCACACTATTTTCCACAGTGGCTACACCATTTTACCAAGAAAGTAGCAGAATTATAATTTCCCCACATCTTTAAACACTTGTTATTTTTGGTGTTACTAAAGTCATCTTAGTGGGTTTCACATAATATCAACTGTGGTTTGAATTTTAAATTTTCCTAATGAATAATCCTGTGGATTATTTTCTTCTATGACAAAATGTCTACTAAAGCCCTTGAACCATTTTTTAATTGGGTTGTTTGTATTTTAAGTATTGAGTTGTTGAAATGTGTTAGATATTATGGGTACTGGACCCTTACCAGATACGTGATTTGAAATTATTTTCTCCCATTAGGTAGACTGTGTCTTCATTTACGTTTATAGTATCCTTCAATAAGTATTAATTTTGATGAAAACCAATTTAGCTTATTTCATCTTTCCCTATTTTGTGACTGGTGTCATATTTAAAAATCCACTGCCAAACCCAAGGTCATGAAGATTAAACCCAATGTTTTCATCTAAGAGTTTTATAGGGTTAGCTCTTACATTTACTTCTTATATACTTTCTATGTCTGGGCTAATTTGTAACCATTTTTATCTAAAACACCTGCTGCATGAAAGTCCCCTAAATGAACACCAGGTTTTTGTGAGATGGATGTCCAATGAATAATTTAGAACACTTGCAATTAAGACAATTAGGTTCGTTCCACGTTTTTAAATGAATTGTGTAATAAAACACCTTCTCTATCCCTTAGTTATAACTCTAAACTTCCAAACTGTTAACATTTTGGAATCAGAAACATTCTTATTCACTTCTTTAACTTCAAATGCACTTGTAAAATCAGGCAAAGCCAGTTTCTGCTGTCAGTCTTCTTTCTCAGAGGTCCTTGGGCATTTGTGCACATTACTATATCAAGACATATATATAGTCTTTTTCATATTGGTTTGTAAGAACAGAAAGGGCACCTAGAGGTTCCTCTAAACAATCATTACTGACCAATGTTCTAACACCACAAAGCCTACTCCCCACCTCTCATCTACGGCTGACTACACCCCCTCACAGGATGATCACCTCAAAGGAGCCTCTTCTCAAGTCCCATGTCATTGGGTCCAAGGGAGATGAAATTGGCATGTGGATGACAGGAGATTGAGGGAAAGTCCTGTGTGTGAGTCAACTTTTAAGGCAGGACACTTCAGAAACTGGGAAGATTAAAAGTACAAATGAGGCAGTTAAGGAAGAAAAGAACAGATCAATCAATGAGAAACATGACTTTTACCTGGAAAAGAGCCATTCCTTCCTCTTCTTCTGGGCTTCTTTCACAGATAAGATTATTCTGTGTGACAGAAACATGTTGTTTAATACTTAGAATCCATATACCTCCCTCCTCTGCCACAAGCACACACACACACACACACACACACACACACAGGAAGAACCTTAACACAGAGGAAAGAGGATTGTCTGATGCCCACTAACACATGAGGGATGCAGGGACAATATACTATAGACAGACATACACCTAATTCTGAAAATCACTTCAGGATCCCTTTTGCTCACACTCAGAACTCCTGGTCTACCCTATTATCTCCATGTTAAAGGTGGGGATATTGAGGATTCAAGAAGAGGTCCGAGTTGAGGGAGCAGAACTGGGTGTAAGTAAATTCTAAAATGGTAGCCTAGACAAGGCAGTAGAAACGTTTGTCCCACTTCCAGATTACCTTTCACATTCCTGACCAAGAGAAACTTCTCTTTCATGGACTTAACCAAACCCAGGTATTTGATTCCCCTTTTCCTAAAAATATAAAAACAAAAAACAATTAACTTACAAATACTTTTTAGTCCTGGACAACATGAAAGAAGGTCATCTGTGGAGATGAGTTTTGAGCAATCACTCATCATGAACAGATGGGATCTGCTGGAACGAAGTTCCACAGCAACCTAGCTCTCCTTCACCACTGCACAGAAAGGAGAAAGGGGATTTGAGGGGAGCATCTACTGAGTTAGAGACTTTAGCCCAGAGCTCACTAATTTAACAATTATTTAAGGCAAGAAAGACGCTTTTAAATATTAAACTGATTAAAATAGGTTTAAGTGGTTAAAAGAATACAACATCCTTACCAGATGCACAGTGAAATACTGTAAAGTTATTTATCAGACATCAGAGACTAGTTCGAACATAGGATAGAGTAGAAAAAATATAAACCTTGTAATTTGAATAATAAAATTAAGAGAGACAAAAATTTGAAAATTTTTAAAATATCCAGATTCTAGAATTAATGTTAAACCAAGTATAAAAGAATGACAAGAGCCACAGGAAAAAAATGGGAGGGGGAACAGTAGTGTTGATAATGTGCATTTTAAAATGCACCTTGTGACAGAAAGTCTTTCTCCATTTCTTAAGGGAAGAGGATGACCTGGCATTCACTGACTATTAGTTTCTGCATGAACAGCAGTTGCAAATGGAATAATTAGAAAATACAGCCACTTGATGCAATAATTAGAAAATACAGACAGCCTCAGACATGTGGTTATAATTTAAACAATTCAATAAATTTTGTATTAATTAGGGTATGGAGACAGAAGTCAGTACTGCACTATTTAATATTCCATATCTCATCAACTCTACACTCACCCGGGTTTGGGATCCCCACTTTCTTCACCACTGTGCATTTTTTGTTCTATGTAAATGTCTCCCTCTCCTGTTTCTCTTCTTTAATTTCTGTTTTGTATCTCCATTTGTAGGCATTTTGTTTCCCTCCTTCTCTATTCCTCCTCTAGTAAGAAAGCTTGGCCCCACTCTATTGTATGTAACCTGTTTCAGTCCTTGCCGTTCTTTCCTCCTGGATTTTCTCAGAGGCCTGTTAACTGCATATATTTTGCCTCTTTCTCTTTGGTCTGTGTTGCCCACTCAGCTCTCCCAGGTGGGGTTTGGGGAAAGGGGCAACTATCTTCCTCCGGAGTGAAAATTTTGCCCAACGCGGTTCTGCTGAAGGATAAGTCAGGAGTCGGAGAAAGGTTTCAGGAGAAAAACGACGGGGCAGGACGTAGGTGTCCATGTGGACCAAAGAAGAAAGACTGGCGCCCGTACCTGCCTCAGAGATATTTTAACTCGAAACCGACGCAGCACTCCGGGGTCCCCTTGGAGCGACAGGACTCGGGCCGGCTTAAGGCTACTGCGAGAGACGAAAGGGACCAACTCACAGCTAGAGAAACAAGCAGATTCAGGAGTTTTCACTTATGGGGCGACCACCGCAAATCGGCTGTGGAGGAGAGGGCCTGGGGAGCCCGACCACAGGTTTGAACCAGAAAAACCTAGACTCACCTCTAGACCCGTTACTCAGCGCAATCCGCTTCCGGCTCTACTAAATCTGCATCTGCGCCTGCGTGTAGAGCAGGGAGGGACGGGAACGGACAGCTGACCGGTAAGGCGTGCCTTAACGCAAGGGCGGAGCCTGGGAGTACGGGTTCTGGTCCTCCTTAAGCATCAGGAAATCCTTAGTCGGTTGCCCTCCCTCCGAGCTATAGTCTGAGTTTTGAGTTCCTTTGAAACTATCAAGTGTCCTTTGCAGCCAGGCTAGGTACAGAATGAGAAATGCGTGGGCAACTTAAATTGTAAGTCGAGATGTTTCCATTTAAGGTGAAAACGGTTTACATAAAAAGTTTTTTGGCGAGCGGATAGGGGCGTATTTGGGGATCGAGGAGGGAGAAGCTCTGGGACGTGGTTGCGGGGTGGGAGGATTGTGTTTGGATCAAGAACGTTTAAAATCCGGATGGTTATTACAGCTTCCCCTTTAATCAAGCAACGGCCTGAGTTGTGTAGGTGACGCCATCTACAAAGTAGAATGTAAACTGTTTCTGCAGAATCTGCAAATTTGTACTGACTTCGCACTAGAACGTAATTTTTAACTTCTGTTCCCTATGCCCTTGGGAGGCAGAGATGCAGCCCTGGACTGGATTCTCTGGAGCCAGCCCTGTGCTGTTGAGGTAGAGGGCTGATACATTGCTTTAAAAGAACAAAAACTGCTTCCATGGATACGAATTAATTTTTCTTTCTTTAATTTGTTATTCTAATGCGCACTTTCTGAGATGAATTATTAATCGATATACCTTTGAGACATACTGGGCATTCTGTATTTTGCTGATGTCATTACTAAATCTAATTGCAACGTCAATTTTTAAAATCTTTATATCTGGAAGAGATTTTTAATTTGTTAAGTTAGATATTTCGACCTATCTTTTTTCTGTTTCTGAATGTTTTGTCTCAAAGGATATGGTAAAAATTCTTTGATATTTATCCAAACTAATTTGTTTTTTATAGTTATATATAAAAGTAAATGTATTTAGGATTAGATTTACCCACTTTGTGCTCTTCATGACACTTATTCTTTCTAACTTCTCTATCAGTTTTTCAAATAACTGTATTTTAGGCCTTCACCTTGGAGGTTGTATTATCAATATTTTAGTTTTTACCTAGAAATTATAGTATAGGTATAAAAACTAATCATAATGCAAGTTTATGTAATACTTTTAATGTTCTCACATTATCTATTTTAGGTAACTTGAGTTAAATAGGTCCATCTAACAATGCAGATTGTCATTTAACTTTTCTGTCGTACAATTTTAAATACTTCAAGATTCCTCTTAAACACTGCACTCTACAGCTGACACAAAACAACAGTGTCTTTGTCAGGTAGTTAAGGTTTTCTGTGTGAGTGAAGGATTACCTGGTAAATGTTGACTGAAACCAGGAGAAGATCTATCATCTCACACAATAGTGTCTAGAGGTTGCACTTCGGGATTTGACAGCTGTTCCAGGAAGTCATCAAAGATCCAGCTCCTTCTCTCGACCTACTCTGCCCCTATTATCTCACAGCTCTTAGTATCACAGAGGAAAAACCACTGCTCTAAAACAAAGAAGGGGGGAAGGGTGAGGGGCAACCTCTCTTATTAGGGGTGGCCCTCTACTCACCTTCATGGAGTCTGATATACCCACCTTTGCTGGCCTACTTTACTTCTGGTGAAGATACTTCATTCTTTATTTTGCCCCCTTTCAACTCTTGTGAATCCTCTTTTTTTCTGTTTCCTTTTGTTTTTCTGCTTCTTTCACTCTATTTCTTCAGGTCCACCTGTTCTACCCTCTAGTTTGCCCTCATTTTTCTCCTCTCTTGTCTTTTCAGTTCCCCTTCAGTCTGTCTGTTTTGTTTCAGTTTCCCTTGAGTCTGTCTGTTTCTGTCCCAGACTGAGTCATTCACAGGTATGAAGATATCAACTGCTTGGCAGAACAGTTCCAATAAGGAACTGAGAATGTAAGTACATCACAGCAGGCACAGCCAATGGAATGTGACTTGTGCAGTCACCAAACAAGTGCTAGTCACCTCCCCAGGGCAGAGGCAGGGGCTTTTCAAAGGCAGCAAGTAAATAGTTAGTGGTGAACTAGGGAGAGGCAGGGACTGACCTGAGAGGACAGAGGGTAGCGGTCTTAGAAGGAGGACAGGACAGGGTCTTGCAGATTTCCCAGGTCACAAGTGGAGCCATCTCTTCAATCCAGAGCACAACGCTGGGACCAGTGGGTGGGACACAAAAGAATTTACCTCCCTGTTGAAGATTTCACCCGAGGTAGATGTATTTGGTGGGGAGGGAACAGAGTCAATGAAGAATTCTGAGCAGGAAATCAATGTGGCAAGTGGTATCTACCTGAAATAGAGTCAAAAAGGAGTTGATCTGCCTCAGAGCAATTTTTAACACAGAAATTGTTGATAACCCCTGGATCTGCAGGGGAGCCCCCACGCCTCCGAACATATGGCTGTGATACCAGGAATTCCCACAGGCAGGGTGAGCAGTTGAAGGGGTTTTAATGTACCTGGGATCCCTCAAAATATGTCAAAATCATATATGATAAATGTGAATGAACAACAGTGCATACACAGGATGAACACTGTGGCATGAACAGTACCCATATTTAGTCAACAGTGTTACAGATACTAGGTTGTAAACTTGGAAGGTATTCTCCTTAGGATAAACTGCTATGCCTTTCATTGCGGCCCAAAGAAAAGTCTAATCAGCATTGTCACACTGCACTAGGGAGACACTGTTAAACTCCAGAAAATCTAGAAAAAAACAATGGGAGGAACTTATTCAGTACCTCATACTTTCTCAGTACCTGGGGACATGGTGACCTCTCTTCCCAGTGGCTTTCAGAGGCATTTCTGTATGTAGCAAGATAATATTGTGACATTCTTCAGTGTTCTTCAAGAATTGTCTCTTACCCAGTAAACCTGCTCTACTTCCACCAAAAGTTATCTATCATCTTCTTGGTGGGTTATAACACAGAAAAAGAGGCCAAAACATTAAACCCTTAAAATGTGCATTTCAAAAACAAGTCTCGGGCAAACTCTCAGGTGAGAATAAGAAATCAAGAAGCCCAAGGTCATTATATGTCCTCCAACTAGATAGAGAAATAAAAGTGAGAAAAAAATAGAAGATAAGGGAGAGAAATACAAGGGTCAAATTATGTGTGTTCTTGAAAGAGGCTGTATGCTCTGCCCACAGGCTGGAGTGTGAACACCTGAAAGACTGAGGCACCCACATAGCAATAGGGATCAAAGAGAAAATTTCAGAGTCAATTCTTTATATTACCTCTGAGTCACAACCTCACAACTTCCACCCCATTCCTGTTAAACACATAATGGAAACAAAACAAAACAAACAAACAAACAAACAAACAAACAAAAACTAAAGAAATGGCTGAGGGGCCTAAACAGGCACGTGGCTTGACACAGCCCCAGGAAGTTTCATGGAACCTCAGATACACAGGAAGAACACCCATTTAGTCTATCTCCTGAGAAGTTCCCCCAAGGACATAACATGTGAATGGAAACTGAATGGGTCCTGGGGTCAGGACTACAGAGGCCTCAGCTCTGAGCAGTATCAACTGAGAACCAAGAGAGATCAAGGAAAGAGGACTCCCTAGGGACAGCCATCTACATACCCCTCAAACCGAAGCAACAAAATGGTCACAAGAACTGTTTACCTTGAAGAGGGGCCTTTGCCTGGGCTCTGTATGTGCTAGAGCATCATGGTAGCCTGGAAACTTAAACTTGGCACATCTAAGTGACTGATAAGTGTGTGAATGTGTGTGCCAGTGTGGGGAAAGAGTTTCTTTGAGAGCTTGTAAGAAATACAGTTTTATTTTTCCACAAATCTTTCCCATTTGAGAAGAATTCCCCAAATAGCATTTAATGGAGCAGCTTACTCTGTCCCCTGAGCTCTTACTTGTGTTCCCACCTGTCTAGATTTTTCCCTTCATTTTCCAGGCCCAGGGCTGTCTCCCTTGTTCTGAAATGGAGGTAATGATCACCTCAAGAGAGTTTTCAATTTATGAAAAACAAAAACCAGACATCATATGCCATCCTTCTCCAGAGCACATTTTCTGCTCTTTCTTTATCTAAGAAGAGAGGACGTTATAGGCAGTTCCGGAAAAGTATTTCAAAAATTAATAACAGAGTGCCTCCTAAATTCTAAGGGATTCTTTTATGCAGAGACCTAGGTCTCTTCCAACAACTAATGAGTCAAAAGCAAAATGGTAAAACCACAGAATCAGATAATGGCAATAATGTTTTGTAACTTCTACTGGTCTATATTCAGCACTAATTAAGCACAAAAATTGTAGAAATTCTGAAGAATGAAGAAGTTGAACATCCATATGCCTCAGGAGGAAGCCTTTTTCTTCCGGGTCAAAACAGCTTCAATCACTTTCATAAGAACAGGAATTTGAAACTCAAACAATTCAGGGGCTCCCAAGGGACGTACAAGGGAAAATGCAAAGACGTACAAAGATAGTTACTGATTTCTGGAGGGAAGTCATCCTCACCTAGGGATAGCAGTTTCCTGTAGTTCTCCAACATCATGTCCCTGCACAAGGCCCTCTGAGCAGGGCCCAGGCATTCCCACTCCTGAGAAAATTCTCTGAATGTCAGCTGTCCCTGTAAAGGAAACACATTTCACCAAAGGGACAAGGAGAGAGTTCTTTGACAACAAAGAGAGAAAATTAACTTGGCTGGAGTGAGTATTGTGATTTATCCATGTAGATAATTTTGAGAAAATATATGTCTCTTGTTTTTTTAACTGAGTGCAATTCACAGAATACAAAGCCATGTTAAACTACAATTCAGTGGCATTTACACAATCACAATGTAGTACAACAATCACCTCTAGTTCAAAAACATTTTTATCAGCTGCAAAGGAAACTTTTACCATTAGGCAGTTACTTCCCCTTCATCCTTTTACCCCAATCACTGGAAATTACTAATATGCTTTCTATCTGTATGAATTTACCCATTCAGATATCTCAGAATAATGAAATCACATGATACATGACCAGACACATGGATGCTTTTGGTTCATCCAGGGTTTATCAGGACTACCTTTTTATGAGTCACTGATATTTCACTGTATGACTATACCATGTTGCATTTGTTCATTCACTTGTTTGTGGACTTTTGAACTGTTTCTACCTTCTCACTAATGTTGACAGTACTGTTATAAACTTTCATGTAGAAGTGTTGTTTTAAATCTGTTTTTAATTCCTTTGGTATACAGGAGCTGTATGGAGAATATCCAGCATGTAATATGAAAAATAGAGGCATTTATGGTTGGATTTTTTTTCTGGACAGCCCTCATATACCTAGGAGTAGAATCTCTGAGTCACATGGCTTAAAATTTTAAAACTCATGTTTTCAATAGGATTTATACCATTTTACCAGCAATGTGTTAGGATTTTAATTTCTGTATATTTTTCCCAACACTTGTTACTCCACCTTTCAGTATTGCCATTCCAGTGTGTATAAAATGGTATCTCACTGTGGTTTTGACTTTGCATTTTCTCAAAGACAGATTTTGATTAACAGCTTCTTATGTGCTTGTTGGCAATTTATATCATGTATTTTTTTAAAAGTCTATTAAAGTCCTTTGATCATTTTTAGTGGGGTTGTTTGTATTTTGTTTGTTGAGGGGCAAGAATTACATATTACGGATACTAGATCCTTACCAAATATGTGGTTTGCAAGTATGCTTTCTCATTTGGAAGACTTATGTTTTTATTTATGTGTTAGTATTGTTCAATACCCAAAATGTATTAATTTTGATGAAGACCAATTTATCTTATTTTGTCTTTCTCTTTTGCTCTTGGTGTCATACAGAAAGAAATCTGCTAAATCCAAGATCATGAACATTTTTCTCTATGTTCAGCTAAGAGTTTTATAGTTTTAGCTTTTACATTTAGTCTTCATTTTGAAGTAATTTCTTCATATAGTGAAAGAGAGAGGTTCAATTTCATGACCTTTTATGTGGATATCCAGTTCTCCTAGCACCATTAAGATATTGTTTTCCCACTGAATGTTTGTGGCACCCTTATAGAAACTGAATTGATTATTGGTAGACTCTCAGTTCTATCCCTTTGATGTGTACTTCTATACTTACCTCAGAAACACAGTTTTGTTCCCTCTAGGTTTGTAATAAGGTTTCGCAGTGGGAATTGTAAGTCCTCCAACTTTATTCTTTTTCATGATTATTTAGGTTATTTGCAATCTTTTCTACAAATAACTTCAAAGTCTATTTTGTCTAATATTTGTATAGCAGCCCAGCTAGGATTGGTTACTATGTCATGAAAATATTTTTTTCCCATACATTCACTTTCAACCTATTTGTGTATCAAAATGAGCCTTTTGTAAAAAGAACATAGAATCATGGTTTCTTTGTTTTAATAATTCATTCTTCCAATATTTGCCTTTTAGTGAAGAGTTTTATCTACAGTGGTACTTTGGTATTCATTGTTAATTGGTTCCAGGAGGCAAGTACCAAAAACAATGAACACCAAACAAAATTTTTCCATGATGAATTATGTAAATAAGTGTAATGTGTTTTCAAACCCAAAATACACAAAATGACCACAGAAGCTAAGGTAAGACTGCGAGGGGTTGTGCACAGGGCAAGAGCTACCATGTGACTAAAGCATGTCCCCTTCCTTTGCCTGGAAAAGGTAGCAAGTCACGAGGCAAGCAACACCAACAAGGTCTCTTGTGCTTCAAATACCAAATAAATGACAAGTACTGGACAAAATTTTTGCATTAACATGCATACGGTATCAAATTCAACAAGTTTGAAAGCAGTTGAGTACCAAAGTATGACTGTATTTACATACAAAGAAAAAAACTAATAAAGAATTACTTCTTCAATTTAACTGTTTGCTTTCTATATCTAATATCTTTCTTATTTCATAATTCCTCCCTCCCATCCTTTGTGTATGTGTGTTTTTATGTATATAGTTACTGAACATTTTTAGTTTTTTTCTTAGGGCTTATCCTGAAGATGACATTGTACTTATTAAACTAATAGTATTTGAGTTGCAGTTGATACTGTTAGCTTTAACAGCAAATAACAACTGTTCCTATACTATCTACCTTTATATTGCTCTTGTGAAAAATTACATCTTTACATATTTTGCACTCAATTACAGATTCATAATTATTGTTTTACACATTTCTCTTTTGAATCATAGCAAAAATTTTTTTCAAAACCCCAAACTGCAATCATACAGCCTTTAATACGTACCTATGAAGCTACCTTTATGAGTGTTCTTTATTTGTTCCTGTGGCTTTGAGATACTGTGAGTGTACTTTCATTTCTGCCTATAAAAACTCCCTTTAGTATTTATTGTAGGATGAGTCTACCAAATAAAGTCCCTTAGCTTTTATTTATTGAGGAATCTGATAACTTCGATATTAATTTTGAAGCAGTTTCTTGAAAATGAATGCCTGGTAGATTTTTATCTTTCAGATTTTAAATTTGTCATTCCCTTTCTTACTGACCTCCATGGTTTCTGATGAGAAATAGGCTCTCAATATCATGAAGGATCCCTGTACATGAGAAGTCATTTGTGTCTTGCTACTTTCCATACTCTCTTTTTGGTGGATTATGTGTCTGGGCAAGGATTTCTATGAGTTTACCAGCCTGAAGTTAATTGAGTTTCTTGGATGTTTAGTTTTATGCTTTTTATAAATTTGGAAGGCTTCAATGTTTATTTCTTCAAATGTTCTCTCTCCCCATTACTCTTTCTCCTTTCCTTCTGAGACTCCTATTATGTGTACATTAGCATTGATACTTTCACATGTATTGATAAAGGTAAACTGGAGCTTTAAGAAAACTGATTAGGCTAGGAGGTCTATAGGAGTTCAGCTCATGAAAGTTCATGAGCCCACCTAGTTGAACTCCATGGTCCTAACTTTTTTTTCATAAAACTATGGTTCTAGCTTCCTGTCTCCCTGCCTTAAATACCCTCCATCATAGACACAAACCAGAATGTACACGTAGCTTGCTGTGTCTGCATGTGCTGGGTTGCAGCCCCTTTTCCTTTCTTTTTCTTTTTCCAAATCTTTTTGGTGATTGACTACCTAGTCAATATTATTGTTCAGTTGACATATGTTAATCTGTATTTCTTTTTCTTCTTCTTTCTTCTTTCTTTTTTTTCCCCTCTTTCTGCTTTCTCCTCATTCTTCTTCCTTCTTCTTTTCTTCTTCTTTCTTCTTCCTCCCTTGTTTCTTCTGCTCTGACTGGATAATATTAATTAACCTTTGTAAAGTTTAGTGATTCTTTATTCTGATTGTCAATCTCCTATTGAAACTATCTCCTAAATTTTAAATTTATATTAGTGTACTTTTCAGCCCCAGCATATCTACTTCATCACTTTTCTATAATGTCTATCTTTATTAACATTGTTCTCATATTTCCTTTAGTTCTTTGTCCATGATTCCCTTTACCTCTCTGACTATGCTTATAACATTTGTTTAAAAATATTTAGTAAATGCAGTTTCTGAGTTTCCTTGGGAACAACATCATTAACCCAGGAATCATGTTCAAATTGCCCATTGTGGAGAAATCCTTAGATATCTATACTGAAGGTAGGCTGCTCAGAAGCAGCAACTAAGGCATTCTATATAACATTAAAAATTGTAAAGGGGGAGTTCAGCAAGATAGCAACCAGAGAGGATGTTCCTAAAACCTCTCCCAGAAAATACAATTAAATGGCTGGCCAAGAGCCAACAAGGGAAACCCTGAGTGGCACAGAGACAACTGAGAAATCCATGCATCGCAAGAAAACACCTGAAGATTAGAGAAAGTGAGGCAAGCGAGAGAGAATGGAGGGAGCAGAGACAGACCGCAACCCGACCCTATGCTGCTAACTGAAGGAACTAGAAAGAAATCAGGGATTAGCATGATATAATGGAGGGGGGAGGCCAAGTGATGACAAGACTGGAAGCCAGAGTGGCAGAATGCTGAGAGACTGTGAGGGAGCTGGAACTAAAAGCAGCATGTTAGGGAGAAAGCCTGCGAGCTCAGCTCTGAAGCTCTGAGTAGCAAGGAAGCTGAGCGAGGCTGAAATAGGGCCCCAGCTACAGCAACTCGGCTCCCAAAGCCCTCACAGGCCCATGGCATGCTTGTGGCACCATTGCAGGGCCTGTGACTCTTGGCCTGTGGCAAGCATGTGCCCGACACCCTCATGCAGCTCATGCTTGCAAACTTGGTGCTGAGCAATTGCTGAGGAAATTAATTGCTGAAACACAACCAGGGGTAAAAGACTGGAGAATGGAGAAAGGCATATTTGACAAGATTTGCCCCAATCAGTGTGAGTGGCCCAAGGCCTCCTCCATCTCCCGCAACTTCCATAATGAAATGCAGGAAATAGAGTGACCTCACCTTCCCTGTTGTTGACATCCACCTTCTCCTGCATCTTTCCCAACAAATTACAGGAAGCAGAGAGACCATGGACCGCCACACCCTGCCCCCAAATGCTGCTGAACACTGAAGATATGACTTAAATGCTTCCACTCTCTCAAAAAAACAAAACAAAACAAAAAAAACCTAGCCTCCCCCGCAGCACCACCCAGTGAGTGTTTGCTCTATAGCAAGACACCACAAAAATACTAATCAGAGAAATAAAGTGATCTCCTGGACTCTGCTGGAAATAAAGCCCTCATGCCAAAGAAGAACACAACAGACAATGAGTACTTTAGATTTAAAGCTACTCAGAAAGATGGAAAAACTTCTCCAGAAAAGGATCTTATAGATGTAGAAATTTATGAACTAAGTGACAAAGAATATAAGGTAGCCATTCTAAAGGCTCTCAGGGAAATGAAAACATACTGGCAGAACACGATAGCTGAGATGAATGATCATAGAAAGGAATCTCCATGAACAAAAAGAACAACTTAACAAGGACATTCAAACTATAAGGAAGAATGAGATGGAAATTCAAGAGATAAATAATACAATAAAAGAAGTAAGAGGAGTTCCCTGGTGGTGTAGTGGCTAGGCTTTGGCGCTCTCAACCCTGCACCCTGGGTTCAATTCCCAGCCAGGGACCTACCAAAAAAAAAAGTAAGAAATGAAATAACTGCCATAGAAAACAGGGCCAACAAGATGGAGGAAAGAATTAGTGATACTGAAGATCAGAACATGGAAACATCTCAGAAAGAGAAAGGGAATACAGAATCAAGAGGATTGGAAGCACTCTGCATGAGTGCTTTCTGTCTGCATGAGACAAAACCACGTCAGGATACTATGATGGAAAGAAGGTGTAGAGCACTCTACAGAGAGCATACTCAAACAAATAATAGACAAGAACTTTCCAAACTTATGCAAAGATCTGGAAACCAAAATTCAAGTAGAAAATAGTTCCCTTAGGACCTGGACCCTAGCAGATCTTCTCCAAGACATATTGTACTGAAGATGTCAAAAACCAAAGACAAAGAGACAATGCTCAAGGCAGTCAGGGAAAAAAGTACTATAACCTTTAGGGGAAAACCCATCATGCAAGCATCAGACTTCTTACCAGATACTCTACAAGCCAAGAGGGAGTGGAATCAAATATTCAAAATATTAAAAGAGAGAAACTTCCAGCCAAGAATAAATTATTCAGCAAAATTACCCTTCAGATACGAAGGAGAAATAAAGACCTTCTTAGACACACAGAAGATGAGGGAATTCACCAGCATGGGATGGACACTTCAAGAAATACTGGAGAAGTCTCTTCAACCTGAAACAAAACACTAGAATAAATGGAATACAGTTGGGACAACAAAAAAGAAACAATAATTAAAAAAAAAAGTAATGGCCATAAAAAATCCTCATATATCAATCATCACTCTAAATGTTAATGGACTGAACTCACCAATAAAAAGACACAGAGTAACAGAATGGATTAAAAAGGAAAACCCGTCCATATGCTGTCTCCAAGAGACACACCTCAGCCATAAGGACAAACACAGACTCAGAGTAAAAGGATGAAAAACAATATTCCAAGCAAATGGTAACCAGAGAAAAGCAAGAGTTGCCTTACTGATATCTGACAAAATAAACCTCGGGTTAAAAAAGACAGCAAGGGACAAAGATGGACATTACATAATGATAAAGGGCACAATACAACAACAAGAAGATTTGACACTAAATAATGTATATGCTCCCAACCAGGAAGCACCAAAATATACAAAGCATCTACTAACAGATCTGAAAGGAGAAACTGACAAAAGCACAATCATTGTGGGAGTTTTAAACAACCCCTTAGCAGCCATGGACAGACAGATCATCCAAACAGAAAATAAATAAGGAAATATCAGCTCTAAACAACACATTATAGCTATTGTACATAATTGACATTTACAGGATACTTCATCCAGCAAAAAGAGACTATACCTTCTTTCCCAGTGCACATGGAACATTCTCAAAAATAGACCATATGCTGAGACATAAAAATAGCCTCAGCAAATTCAAGAAGACTAAAATCACACCAAGTGTATTCTCAAACCACAAACCTCTGAAATTGGAGATTAACTGTAAAAGGAAAGCAGAAAAAATCATGAATATATTTAGATTAAATATCTTATTTAAAAATGATTGGATAAAAGAACAAATTAAGGAAGAAATTTTAAAAATATGTAGAAACTAATGACAATAAAAGTACAACATATCAAAATTATTGGGACACAGTGAAAGCAGTAATAACAGGGCAATCTATATTATTGCAGGCCTATCTTAAGGAACAAGGAAAGTCACAAGGAAACATCCTAACATCACATCTTAAAGAATTAGAAAAAGAAGAACAGACAAAACCCAAAGTTAGCAGAAGGAAAGAAATAATAAAAATTAAAGCAGAGCTAAATGAAATGGAGAACAGGACAACAATAGAAAAAAATTAATGCCACAAAGAGCAGATTCTTTGAGAAAGTCAATAAAGTTGACAAACCTCTGGCTAGACTAATGTAAGGGCAAAAAAAAGGACAAAAATATCCAAAATTAGAAATGAAATGGGAGAAATGACCACAGATATCACAGAAATACAAAGGAGTATAAGAAAATATTATGAAGGGCTTTATGCCACTAAATTTAATAGCCTAGAAGAAATGGACAAGTTCCTAGAAACTTATAATCTACCTAGACTGAACCAAGAAGAGCTGGGTAATCTAACTAGACCAATCAATAGTAAAGAAATTGAAATGACTATCCATAACCTCCCTAGGGGCAAAAGCCCCAGACCACATGGTCTCATCAATGAATTTTACCAACTATTAAAAGAAGAATTAGTGCCTATACTCTTCTAACTCTTCCAAAAAAAAAAGTGAAGATGAAGCAATATTCACTAACTCATTCTATGATGCCAACATTATCTAACACCAGAGCCTGGTAAAGACAACACACACACACACACACACACACACACACACACACACACACACAAACTGTAGACCAATATCTCTGATGAACACAGATGCAAAAATTTTAAGCAAAATGTTAGCAAATAGAATATAATGCATCAAACAGATTACATATCATGATCAAGTGGGATTCATCCCGGAAGCACAAGGATGTTTCAATATATGAAAATCAATCAATGTGATATACCACATAAACAAAATGAAAAATAAAGACTATATGATCATATCAATTGATGCAGAAAAAGCATTCAACAAGATACTACATCCATTTATGATCAAAATGCTGAAAAATATGGTATAGAAGAAAGGTATGTCAACATAATAAAGGCGATATATGACAAACTTTCAGCTACTATTACACTGAATGGGGAAAAGCTGAAGCCTATTCCCCTAAAATCAGGGGATGCCCCCTATCACCACTGGTATTCAATATAGTACTGAAAGTTCTAGACAGAGCAATCAGGCAAGGGAAAGGTATAAAAGGTATCCAAATTGGGAAAGAAGAGATCGAATTGTCACTATTTGCAGATGACATGATCCTTTACATAAAAAATTCCAAAGACTCCACCAGAAAACTATTAGAAACAATAAATGAATACAGTAAAGTTGCAGGATACAAAAATCAATGGATGAAAATCAATAGCATTCCTATATGCAAATAAAAAATCTTCAGAAAAATAAGTGAGAAAGACAATTCCTTCTGTTATCACAACTAAAAAAATGAAATACCTGGGAATTAACTTAACAAAGAATGTGATAGACTTATACATGAAAAACTGTAAAGACACTTTTGAAAGAAATGAAGAGGATACTGAGAAGTGGAAAGATACTTTGTGTTCGTGGAAAGAAAGACTTAACATTGCTAAAATGGCCGTATTACCCACAGCAATATACAGATTTAATGCAATTCCCATCAAAATCCCACAATCATAGTTTCCCTAAATAGATAAAAGAAATGATCAGATTGCTATGGAACCATAAAAGACCTCAAATTGTCACAGTGATACTATATAAAAAGAATAAGACTAGTGGTATTACACTCCCCAACTTCAAATTATATTATGAAGCATCAATAATCAGAACATCTTGGTATCAGCAGAAAAACACACAAATGGACCAATGAAACAGAACTGAAAACCGAGAAATAAAATCACAAATTTATGGACAAGTAATTTTTGATAAAAGAGAAAAAAATATGCAATGGGGAAAAGACAGCCTCTTTAGTAGATGGTGCTTGTAGTAGTAGATGGGAAAACTGGGAAAACACATGCAAAAGAATGAATCTGAGCTATGAACTCTCACCATACACTAAAATTAACTCAAATGGATTAAAGACCTTCATATAAGACTCCAAACAATAAACTGTATAGAAGAAAACTTTGATACTAAACTTATAGACCTAGGGCTCAAGGAGGACTTTATGAACCTAACCTCAAAGGCAAAGGAAGTAAGAGCAAAAATAAGTGAATGAGACTATATCAAAATAAAAAGCTTCTGCACAACAAAAGAAAATAACAAAGCAAACAGGCAGCCAACTGGATGGGAGAAAATATTTGCAAACAACACATCTGATAAGGATCTAATATCTTAAATATATAAAGAACTAATATGACTTAATAACAAAAAAACAAACAACCCAATTAAAAAGCGGGCTGAGGACCTACACAGACACTTCTCCCATAAAGAAATAAAAATGGACTATGGACATATGAAAAAATGTTCATCCCCATTACAAATCAGGGAAATGCAAATCAAAACCACAATGAGATATCACCTCACACCTGTTAAAATGGCTATTATTAATAAGACAAGGAATAACAAGTACTGGAGTGGATTTAGAGAAATGGAGCTCTGCCACACTGCTGGTGGGCATGCACATTGGTACAACCACTATGGAAGATGGTGTGGAGGTTCCTCAAAAAATTGAGAATGGAGTTACCATATGATCCAGCATTCCCCTTTCTGGGTATTTACCCAAAAAACTTGAAAACCTTAGTCCACAAAGACTTAGGTACCCTGGAATTCATCACAGCACAGTTCACGGCAGCCAAAACATGTAAACAACCAAAGTGCCCTTCTACAGATGACTGGATAAAGAAACTATGGTACATATACACAATTGAATATTACTCAGCTATAAGAAAAAATGAAATACTGTCATTTGCAACAAAATGGATAGATCTAGAGATCATCATGCTAATCGAAATAAGCCACACAGAAAAAATAAGAACTACATGATTTCACTGATATACAAAATATAAAACTGAAAGCAGCAAAGAAAAAACAAACAAACAAACAAACTTATAGACATAATCAATAGTTTAATAGTTATTTGGAGGTAAGGGAGTATGGGGTGGGAGGAAAAGGGAAGGGGTAGGAGAAATGGGAGGGGGAGCCAAATAGATGGTGATGGAAAGAGAACTCACACTGGGTGGTAAACTTATAATGCAACACATAGATCATGCACTGTAGAATTGTACACCTGGAACCTATGTAATTCTTGCCAACCAATGTCACCCCAATAACTCTAACAATAAAAAAATATTAAGAAAAATATTGTAAAGGTGGGGGACCCAAGATGGCTATGAGAGATGAAATCCCTGAAGCCACTCCTGGAAAATACAATTAAACAACTGGCATCCAGCATTGCAAACCCTGAATGGCACAGTCTCAGCTGAGAGATCCACGCATCACAAAATATCACCTGAATGTCAGAGGAAGAGGGGCAAATAGCTATCTTTAGAGAGTAAAATCTATCTTGTACAAATGGCAGAACCCAAGCCATTTTTATCCCAGACTTCGTGTCTCTTTAAACTGCCAACACCCATCTGATGTACTTTTTTAAATTTGCTAAAACATTTTTGTCCTTTTTTTTCATTCCAGTTTAATCTGGCTATTTCTACATGAAAAAAAATTTAAGTGTGCTTATCTCCCTATGTGTAATTATATTTCAAATGGCCACCATGAGCATAAGGATGTAATATACAAATTTCATATCTTGATCCCTAAATAAACCTCCTACCTGATACTGATTTCTATTCCAGCTTCACCCCATTTCCAAGAGCATTTTTCCCCCTCATTTTCTTGAATGAACATCTAACATGCTATTTCTTTTTCATGAACTTTCCTAGGAAATTCTAGGCTTAGCTTATTTCTGGGTAATTTATGTTAAAATGAAAGTTATACACTCAAAAATACCCCCATAATATACAGATTTTGTCAGGATCTACTGTTTTATTATTTCATAGACTCTGAATTACACTACAAGCATTAATAAAATTTATATTAGCAGTTACATAATAATTGCATGATATTTTATTTACAATTGCTATAACTACTTATGGCTTATGAAACAGACGTTCTGTCTGTCTTATTTATCATTCTCTTGTAATGTGACTGTTGCATAAATGTGCTAACAACTCTGTGAGGATGAATGGATAAAAAACTGAACACTGTACAAAAACATAAGTTTACATATTTTGATAGATTAGCATATTTTGTATTCCTTATCCAGACACAGCAGAACCTGTATGCATTGATTCTTGGCTTATGTCAACAAAGGGGCTGAGAGTTTGGAAACATGCCATAATCATGGCAGAGATGTTCACTAGCAACCAACTCAAGAGTATTAAAAAGAATAACACAGACATGGAAGATAGAGGAGAGAGCATAAAATGATACAAACGTGGTCACAAGGCCAAGGATTCTTTGGACAGCTCTGATCTCAAAGGTGAATCTGGGAGAAAGATTTTTCCTACAAATGTGTTGGACACTCTGCTTATGCCTGTGCAGGATGAAAAGCATGGAAGCACTTAAGAGCACAAAACATGAGACATCAGAAAGTGATAGCAATGCTGTATAGTGATCATGTGATTTTTTTCTTTCATGTTTCCATGCTGAATTTATTGAGGTCAGTTGGTCATTGAGAGGTTTCATAGACAGTGATGGATGAAGGCTGATGTAAGTCTGTTTTGTTCAATTACACTTAACATTCAATATTATATTAGTTTCAGGTGTACAGCATAATGATTAGACATGTATATGACTTACAAAGTGATTCCCCTGATTGTGATAGTGTGATTTTGTTGTTATTCCAGAACATTATCCCAATTTTTTCTCATTATGATGTTTGCATTGCTTCATTTGGCAGTCACATACATAGGAAAAATGATATTTACCAGCATTTGTAGGATCCAGCATTAAATGAATAAATAGATAAATTAAATAAATAAATAAACAAAAAACCAAAGGAGCCAATTCACTTTAAGTTGTGCCCATCTGGAGTTTCTGGCTACTGTGAAGATAGAAAACAAGTTTGCATCCATGTCACTGAGGAAGTCTTTCAAACCCAAAGCTGCCATGGTCTGGGGACTCCTTCAGAAGAGGAACAAAGAGTTGGCTTCAATCATATTCTTTAAAATTCAATATGTGTATCTGAAACTATGCCCAGTGAGATAAGAATAATGGTGAAGAAGAGTGAAATTCCAAGGATTCTAAATACTGTCTGATAAGATCATTTTTATTGCCAGAACCCTAGAGGCCATTCTGCCAGCTTGCAGGAACTGATATTTGTCTTCAGGCCAGAGCATCCTGTGTGAGAATACAAATATGATGCCTGGGTTCCACTTAGCATGTCAACTGAAGTCCAACTTTCTCCATTTCCCATTAGTTACCCTTCAGAAATATTTATAGGTTTTAGCAACATTTTTCAAAACTCAATGATGTCATTTGTATGTAACAGGAACAGGCACAGCACAACCATAATGAAGATGCAGGGTCCTTCAATGTCATTCAAAGGCATATATACAAGAATCTCTGAGCAAGTTCATTTTTTTTTTCACCTCTGCTTATTGCCGTTATCATTAGTGACCACAATGAACTTTATCTCAGTCTTGTCATCCTGGAACACAGCAAAAAAGTTCTCCCAACCCCTTGTGTTCATGGAAACAGCTTACTGCCAAGTAGCATTCTTTCTGATATTATTCAGGTAGGACTTGTGGATAACTCCCTTGTTTAAATGGAACAAAGCCAGGTCAAAATACAAGTGCCCATTTTTGTCTTATAAATAATTAACTACACTGTTTGTCCCCACTGACAAGTTGGAATAAAATGCTGGTAACATAATTTAAAGAAACTTAAGCTAATCTTCTCTCCTCCCCAGGTCCTTCAACTGTATTCATCTTTGAGCAGTATAATGAGAAACTACCCCTCCTCCTACACAGCCCCTCCTAAGACTAGGCAACCTCAGGGTAAAACATTTCCTGACCAACTCTAGGGTTACGCTACCTGCTCATCCACTCCCCCACCCAAAGTTTTTTCTAGTATTCCCTGCCCCTCCCTATAAAAGAGAAGACCTTTTCTATCTGACCTTTGAGACCCTTGTAGATGTTGTGGTCAGAGGATTCTCTCCATTGTAATAATATTTTGTATGAAGTTCTTTCCAAAGTTCCAAATTTTTTTTTATTTGATAGTGGTAAATATTATGTGTTCTAAAGGAAAGCAGAGTTTGCCACCCCGAAACATGACTTTTGGGATATAGGTTTCAAAATAATTATTAAGGAACAAAAGACTTGGAACCTTTGATCCTTTCCCTTTACCTGCCTAAAGGAATTTAGATAAAGGACCTGCTCTAGAAAGGAGGATGTCCTCATAGATAACTATAGTGCAATGTAAACTGATGTGTGATAAACAGAGAGGAACCTAGCTAGGGCCATTTCTTCAAACTCCTCTTTGTGTCCCATTCTTAAAGATGGCCCAGAAAACATTTATTTACCAAACATTTGCTTTTCCAAACAATTGCCTTTATGCCCTTTGAAATCCCAAACCTCTTCTCCTTACCTCCAGAATGTCATATAAATTCATATGCACATTGCTTCTTTGGGGCTCCTATCTTATGGCACCCTCGCATGTACATACATAATAAATTTGTGACGCTTTCTCCTGTTAATCTATCTCTGTTCAATTGATTATTAGTGCAGCCAGAACTTAGAAGATGGGAGGCAAATTATTATTATATTTTTGCAATGCCACAGTTCCGTGTGTGCTTAAAACATTTATAGTCTCTATTTTTGTGATAGAGTTTAATTCACCAAGTCAAACTAGTTCCTGTACTTTTCACATTTTTGAAGTCTTTAATACTTTTGAAATTTATAGTAATCTTTAATTGCTTGTTGGCTTTTTGGCTAAGATCAAGTGTATAATAATCTTTAATAATTTGTCTCTGTCTTATAATATCACAGACATATGTCAAAAAACTTCCCTTGACTGAAGAAATAGTTCTTTTATGTGTGTGTATGTTCATTTTGCTCCTTGTAAATTTTACAAGCAACAAAACTCCCCATAAACAAAATGAATTCATGACTTTCCCTTATAATTGGCTTCTCCATCGCTAATTTGAGTTTAATGAAAAGTTCCACCATCTATTTACTAATTTGCTAGGAGTATGGGAGTTCATGCTGAAATCTCTTCTGTGTCAATGTGGGTAGTTGGGGATATTACATAATAACAGTATAATCTATATAATGTACCTTCTAAAGATCCCCAAATCTGATAGAAAAGAGCCGAAACATCGGGCAGTAGTAACAAGCTTTATTAAGTGAACTTCCAGGCTGTCTCACAACAGGAGGACAGCAGCAATGGCTCAAAAGACACGGAATTTTATAGGGAAGTAGCCCACCAGAAAAATTGCAGAAGTGTTGGTGTGTGATTGGCTGATTTGAGTTTTTGTGCCATTCGGCCTGGTTTCCTGTAAAGTGAAAGTTGCAAAACTTAGGGGGCAGGGGGCAGGCCTTGACTGCACAAAATGGCTGCTCGGCCCCATTGGAAGTTGTGGCTATCATTTTCAATTTCTTGTTACAAGGAAAAGTGGTGATGATCGGGCCCTTCTGACTACTTCCTGCTGGTATGGGGTGTCATTCCAAGGAGAGGCTGGTGGTGTGCTGAGTAGGAGTTAATATAAAATTCAGTGACCTTGTAGTTGGTGAACCTGCATACACTCCTGCAAAAAGCTGGTGAGGGATCTAAAGATACAAGGGCCAAATATTAATAACAAATTAATCATGGCTAGGGGGCCTAGCAGGGGAAGGAGCCAAGGTATAAAATAGCCCCAGATACCCTGTTGCTAGAAGCCCTGTAAGACTAATCTTTTTTTAGCAGCCTCATAAAGGGGCTTGGCCAAAAAACTAAAATTGGGTATCCAGGAGTAGAGATACCCTATAATGCCTAAGAAGGAAAGGAACTCAGGCTTGGAGGAAGGGACGGAGAGGGAAGCAAGAAGAGCCTTGAAATCAGTAGTGATCTCCTTGCAGCCCTTAGAAAGCTGGGTCCTGAGGTAGATAAGAGATGATTGTGCACTTTGAGCTTTAGAGGATACAACTCTGTAGTCCTTGTCGGCCAAAAAATTGAGCAATTGGGCTGTATGTTGTAGGGAAGTTTCTTGGTTTGGGCTACAGAGCAATATGTCATCAACATATTGGAGGAGAGAGCCAGGCCAGAGAGAAAGGGCCAACAGGTTTGTAGAGCATAGCCAAAGAAGTGAGGGCTGTATCAGAATCCCTGTGGGAGAACAGTCCAGGTTAGTTGTTGTGAGTCGCCTGTGTCTGGGTCAGTCCATGTGAAGGCAAACAGGTCCTGGCATTGAGCATCAAGAGGGATAGTGAAAAAGGCATCCTTAAGATCTAAGACTGAGAAATGCATAGCCAAGGCTGGGATATTGGACAGAAGAGTGTAGGGGTTGGGGACAACTAGATAAATGGGAAGGACTGCTGCATCAATAGCCCAGAGGTCCTGAACTAGCCAGTAGGTCCCATTGGGTTTTATAACAGGAAGGATGAAGGTATTGTAAGGCGAGTGTGTAGGGCGTAACAGTTGGGCCTGGAGTAACCTGGTAATGAGGGGCTTCAGGCCCAAGAGGTATCAGCATGCAATGGGGTATTTTGGAATGTTGGGGAAGCAAGTAGGGTTGTGTTGCCGGATTAGGGCAGGGGTATGATGATTAGCAACAGATGGGTGTGCGGTATCCCAGACTAGGGGATTGACCTGGGCGGACATCAAGGGAAGAGCCTGAGGCATAGGCAAGGAGTCAGAGGAACAGAAAGCTTGGGCCCTCTGGTGGTAAAACAAAGAGGATAGTTGCTTTGAATTTGGCAAGTATGTCCCTCATGAGGAGGGAAACCAGGCATTGTGGGATGACTAAAAATTGGTGTTGAAACTGGGTAGAATGGAAAGTACAGAGAAGAGGCAGGGTTAATCTTGGCTGTGTAATGGACCCAGAGACTCCCACAATAGTCATGGAGGAAACTGTGGTTGGGCCAGCAAATTCCAGCAGGGTGTAATAAGTGGCCCAAGTATCTAGGAGGAATGAGATCGGCTTACTTGACACCGGGTTACGCTAGATTCCAATTGAGTGATCTCTGAGGGTGCCATGGACCCTGGGCACTGTCAATCCTCACCTGCCAATCTCAAAAGCTCTGGAAAGGAGGTGGGTGAGTTTTCAGAGATTCTGTTGGAGGTGGCAAGCCCACTCCCTCACTGGTGAGTGGGATAGTTGACCCCCGCAATGGCCCTTCTGTCAACAGTGTGGACATGGTCCTGGTGTTGGCCTTGGGTTTGGGCACACTCTGGCCCAGTGGCCATGTTGCAGGCATTTGAAGCATTCCCCAGGGGGTTGTGCTTGAGGTGCCTTTTTATTGTGAGCATTGGGGGCCTACTGCAGGGCTTTGGCTAGCATCTGGTATTTGGCCTGATCTCAATTCCACCTTTCCTGTTTTTCTTGTTCTTCCCTATTGTTGAAGATCTTAAAGCAGTGGTTCTCAACCTTCCTAATGCCGCAACCCTTTAATACAGTTCCAAGGGGTCGTGACCCACAGGTTGAGAACTGCTGCCTTAAAGGCTATATTAAGGAGGTTTCTCTGTGGAGTGGAGGGGCCATCCTCTAGTTTTTTAAGGTTTTCTTGCATGTGTGGGGCCAATTGAGAGATAAAATGGGAGTGGAGGAGGGCATTGTCGGCTGGTGAGGTGAGATCTATCCAAGTATATTTCTGGAGGGCCCCCGATAGATGCTGAAGGAATTCCCCAGGATTCTCAGTGGGCCTTTGGAGGACCTCCAAGAGTTTGTCATAACTTACAGCTTTATTGGCCAATTTTTCTAGAGCTTAGGTAGATATTAAATCATCTAATCTTGGGTGGCATGATTAGCACAGCCAACTTGATAATCCCAATTTGGTTCTTGTCTGGGGACCGCTATGGCCCCTAATGGGAGATTGGGATTTGGGGCATGGGCCTCATCAGCTATCTGCTGTGCAGTGGTCCAGACTTGTTCCCACTCTGTGGGAGGGAGGGTGGTGGTAAGAATGATGAAAATATCATGCCAGGTGAGATCATAGCACTTACAGATATATTTAAATTCTTTAATGTACATATCAGGTTCAGAGGAAAATGGCCTGAGGCATTTTTCAGTATGAGAGAGATCGGCTAGAGAGAAGGGAACATGTACTCAGAGGATACGCTTGGCACCCGCCACCTCCCAGAGGGGAAAGGCCCCAGCTGCATGACGGGTATTGGATGAAAGTGGAACAATGCCAGGATCGTGTACCGGGGTGGGGGTGGGTTGGGGTGGGTGAGTTAGGAGGGTCCAGAGGGGTTATTGGAAGTGGTGGCACATCAGGAGTTGGGCAGGGACCAGAGTGGGTGGAAGGGTTATTGGAAGTGGTGGCATATCAGGGGGATTGTATGGAAGGAGAGGAGCCAAGATAGGGTCAGCATGATCTGCAGGATTGAAGGAAGTTTAAGGAGGTAAAGCTGGCATTGAGGGAGCTTGTCTTTTAGGTTCATGGGCTAAAAGAATTTCAAAGGTAGAGCAGGATTGGCACAGAGAGGGGCAAGAGTGAAGATGAAAACAAAGCTTGTATGTAGGGGAGCTCAGAAACCATGCCAGTTTGATGACAAAATTGTCTAGATTGGTAAGGATGTTGAAATTGAAGGTACCATTTTTGTGCCACTGGGAGCCATTATTGAGCTTATATTGTGGCAAAGCCATACTACAGTAGAAGACTAGATGCTTGGGCTTAAGTTACCCCGCTAATCCGAGGACCTTAAAGTTGGACAAAAGGCAGCCCAGTAGAGTATTCCGGGGAGGCTTGGAAAAAGAGGTACCCATTTCGAGAAAAGTGAGTAAAGCAAGGAAGCTGGTGAGAAGAATGGCAAGAAGCTTCCTTGTTGCCATCTTCTTACCCCGTCTGGAGGAAAGTAGGGGCTTTCACTTGACTCAGTTGTCACCAAGAGAGAAACCCAGAGTACGTGCCAGAACTCCCAGCCAGGCACTTGTACTAAAAGTAGAGACTAGGAGTAGACAGGAGACCTGAAGTAGAGTCTGACTTCCCTTACGATGAATGGAATTAGGAGAACAATGATTTGACAACTGGCAAGGCTGGAGATGCCCTGTGTACCCAGATTGGCAGGATCCAGGAAGGGGTCTGGGAGGGTCAATCAACCCCTGTTTGGGGGATCATCCATGTCCTGACACTCCTTCCCAGGTTTTGGGCACCAACATGATAGAAAAGAACCAAAACACCAGGCGGTAGTAACAAGCTTTATTAAGTGACATGCCGGATTCTCACAATAGAACAGCAGCGACAGTTCAAAAGACAGAGGTTTTATAGGAAAGTAGCCTGTCAGAAAATTGCAGAGGTGTCAGTGCATGATTGGCTGATTTGAGTGTAGAGGTGGGGTCAGTTTGTGATTGGCTGATTTGAGTTTTCATGCCAACAGCTTTGCACCATTTGACCAGGTTTTCTATAAAGCAAAACTTGCAAAATTTAGCAGGTAGGGGGCAGGCTTTAACTACACAAAATGTCTGCTCAGCACCATTGGAAGTTGTGGCTATCAAAATCTATCTCTGACACTGTTTTTTTAAAAGAAAATATGCAGGAAACAATTGCATGGAATCATTTGAAAATAAGATTGAACTAGCTTCCAGTTACATCTGGATGAACTGTAGAAATTTAAAACTGAGGATGCATGTTATAAATGTAAACCAGTTAAGAAATCTATTAAAATGCTTCCTTAGTTTCACTTCTTGAAAGAATTCTTCCTAGTGAAAAAACCAACATTTGCAATTAAAATGGGAAAAGTCTCTGTACTTCCTGGGCTTGTATGTCTGTTTCCTTCCTTCAGGTTAGGGAATTTTTCAGTCAATATTTTTTCAAATAGTTTCTCAATTCCTTGCTTTCTCTCTTCTCCTGATATTCCTATGATGCGAATGTTGTTATGGTTGATGTTGTCCCAGAGGCCCCTTAACCTATACTCTCTCTCTTTTCTTTCTTTCTTTCTTTTTTTTTTTTTTTTTTTTTTTTTTTTTTGTTTTTAGGTTCTTTTTTTCTTTTTGTTGTTCTGAATGTATGTTTTCTGCTATCTTGTCTTCCAATTTGCTAATTCTATCCTCTCCTCCATCTAGTCTGCTGGTGATTCCTTCTGTTGCACTCTGAATTCCAGTTATTATATTCTTCATTTCTGACTGGCTCTCATTTATGATTTCTATGTCCTTCTTTATGCTTACTATCTCTCTGTTAAAGTTTTTATTAAGTTCTTTGAGCATCCTTATAATCATCATTTTGAGCTCTGTGTCTAATAGGTTTCTTGCTTCTGTCTTGTTTAGTTCTTCTTTTGGAATTTTCTGCTGTTATTTTATTTGAGATGTATTTTTTTGTTGTTGTTGTTGTTGTTTTTCATTTTGGATACCTGCCTGTATTTGTTTCTATGTATTAGGTAGATCTGCTACATCTCCCAGTATTGCTGAATAGCCTTATGTAGTAGGGGCCCTGTGGGGCCCTGGCACCATCTTCCTGGTCACCTGCACTGGATGCTTTTATAGATTCTGGTTTGGTGTCAGTACTGTGCCTGGGACTACTGAACAAAAGTCTCAGAGCACACCAGTGCTGGTTGCCACCTGCCTGGGGCCTGCAGACTTAAATAGTTTTCCAAGAAAGACTGCCATTCAGAAGGGGCTGACTGCTCCCTGGAGAAAGTGCTTCTAGTGTTGGTGGAGTTGAGTGGGTTGGGGTCCCAGTGAATCAGCAAGGTGGAGCCAACAGAGCTCACCAAACCAATCAGGTCCAGATTTGGCCATGTCGTGGTGGGCACAACACAGGAAAGTTGGTGCCCACCAGCTGGCTGCATGGGAAGAAGCAGCATCCAGGAAAAATGACATCTGTCTTCCAGTTCTCATCCCAAAACCACACACTTCAATCTTTCTCCTGTATGCCTCCAACACCCTCCGCTGTGAGCCACCATCCCTCTGCCCCACCCTTCTGAATACCCAAGAGTAACTGCATTTGCACTGGCACTTTAAGAGGATGTCGGGGCTTACTGCAGCCTTCCACCCTAACTGGACAGTTAAGAGTCCCCACTGTTCTTCACAGTCAGATGTGTGAGGCTCCTCTGACCAGCACCAGTGCTTCAAGCTGGGGAGCCTGGTATGGGGCTGTGGTTCCTCACTCCTTTTGGGGGGACATTTGCGGCTGAGATACCCCTCCTGATTCTCTACCTCCTCCTTTTTTTGCATCTGTGCCCCTCCTACTAGTCTCAATGTGGCCTCATTTTTGTATCCTTAGTTATAATACTTTTGTTCAGCCAGACTTCAGATGATTCTCCAGGTTGGTTGTTTAATAATTTAGTTGTAATTTTAATGTGTTTATGGAATGGAGCATGCACAGTATTTACCTACTCTGCTGTCTTGGATTTTCTGTATAAGAAATTTTAAGGCATACCAGTAATATATCACATGTGAACAATCTTATATCTCAACAAGCTTCTAGAATATGCATTAAACTGCTTTATTCTGCCCCATGCAGTATGCAAAGGAGGGATTTTGAAGTGGATGACGTGAGACTGGAAAAAAGTTGATAGATTTTGAAGTTGTTTTGAGGGTACTTGGAAATGCATTTTACTCAATTTTGTAAATGAAAACATTTCTATTTTAAAGTATTCAGAGGAATGAATTAATTCATGAATTAATGGGAAAATATGTTTGCCATACATTAATTTAATTCCTTTTTGGTTATATTTTGATTAAGATTTAAAATCTAGCACCCCTATTTATAGATAAATGTGCTTATAAATTGTCCTTCAGTAACATCCAGGTGTTCCAGATCCCAGAGGGTTTATTATCTCTTTGTCAAAGGGCGCCCCTTGGATAATGGTTCTCATATCTGGAGACAATGAAATGTATAGTTATTTTCTTAAATTTAGTTTCTCTTTGACTTTATATATGATGAAATTATCTGATGGAAGCTATATTTTTTACTTATTATTTTTTATTTTTTGAGCATTTAAAAATTTTACTGAGGTTTATTGATATATAATTGATATATAACATTGATTAAGTTTAAGGTATATAAAGGCTGTCCAGAAAGTATCTGGCCATGTAATATGAAAAATAGAGGCATTTATGGCTGAATTTTTTTCCCAGACAGCTCCCATATTAGCATAATTAATGACTTGAAAGCTATATATGTTGTGAAATGATTACCACAGAAAGTTTTATTAACATCCATCACTTCATGTAGTTACATTTTTTTCTCTTGTGATGAGAATTTCTAAGATCTACTTTCATAGTAACTTTCAAATATGCAATATAATAGTCCCCCCTTATCAGTAAGGAATATGTTCCAAGACCCCAATGAATGCCTGAAATTGCAGATAGTACTTAATGAAACCTATATATACTATGACTTTTTCCCATAAATAGATACCTATAATGAAGTTGAATTTATAAACCAGGCACAGTAAGAGATTAGCAACAATAATTATGAAGTAGGACAATTGTACTAATATACTGTGATTTAAGTTATGTAAATGGAGTCTCTCTCAAAATACCTTTTGAATTATTTATTTTTCAGATTTTAACATTTTTAGACATTGGTTGATTGCATGTAACTGAAGCCATGGAAAATAAAACCAAAAGTAAGAGTGGACTACTCTACAATATTATTAACTACAGTCATCATGTTGTACATTATATTCCTAGAAATTTTTTGTCTTATAATTGGAAGTTTGTACATTTTTACCCCTGCACTCTCATCAGGCAACCACAAATCAGATCTCTGTTTCTGAGTGTTTTTTTAGGTTCTGCATATAAGTGATACATCATATGGTATGTATCTTTCTCTATCTGACTTATTCTGTTTGGCATAATGCTCTCAGGGTCCACTCATGTTGTTGTAAACAGCAGGATTTCCTTTTTATGTCTGAATAATATTTGTGTGTGTGTGTGTGTGTGTGTGTATCTCCTTTCTTTATTCATCTGGTCATAGACACTTAGATTGTATCTATGTCTTGCTTATTGTGAATAATGCTGCTATGAGCGTGATGGTGCAGATATCTTTCAGCATAGTGATTTCATTTCTGAAGGAAGTCATGTTTTAAAATTGTACTTCTTTTTACTGTGACTAGTCATTTAACCATGTTGTTTAACCCTTTTGGGAACCCTCATGTCATTCAGGGTGGAGGAAGACACAGGACCCCAGACATAGTGGGAGAATATGGCTTTGGTTTCTTACCTTTCCTGAGAAATCTATGGGGCAAGGGACCACCTGAAGCAGATGGTGATTTCAGAGTAATGCGAAGTAGCTTAGTCCCAGGATTTACCAGGACAGAGGATGATTAACTCTCCTATGGGGCAGAAATGGACCATATTGGAAAGAGCCTTCTATTCTGTCCAAAATGTCCACCTGGAGGTTGTAACTCAAGAGGTTTTTCTATATTAGAATTTCTGCCCCTCATTTGTTTGTAATTTCTTTGACTCACTGTCCTCCTGTCACCTGCTCTGAGGTGGACACAGGGACACTCCCCAGCCTATTCTCTTTTGGGCTGGGACAGGCACAGGGAGGACCTGGCAGAGACTGGAGAGGGTAGATGAGACCAGAGAGTTTATCCCTTTCCTTTGCCTCAGGTGGCATCTAAATCAGGGCTGTGTCTTTGCTCAGATGTTGGCCCTGGCTGTTGGGTTCCAGGGATGCCACTTTCTCCCCACTGTCCCTCCAGTAAATTTGGACATGTAAAAATATTTGCAAAAGATTCTACTTTATTTTACTTTGGAAAGATTTACTTTGGGTTAATTTACTTTGAAAAGATTCACTTTGTAAAGGTTTTACTGTCAACTTTGCCATGAGCTGAAAATTGCTGTTTGAAAAAGTCTTAAAAATTGAACTACAGTGGTATGTGGCATTATACACTTCACTTATTTGAGTGTATAATGTTAAAAGGGAATAAATGTCTCTAAGAATATTTGAAAAATAGATAGACTTAAAAAAAGTACCTATTCCAGTGTACTTTGAAAGAGTGAGAAATACAAGTACCTAAAGCAGGGGCAGGGGACAACATTCTGTCAACACAATTTATAAAACACAAGCACACTTACACACACACTCTCAAACAACAATGAAAAAATTCTGATCTGTGAATTTATTTATAAACTATTTTACTACTGAACATTTATCATTACTTTTGTTGTATATCATCAAATGTGCAGTTTGCATCATTTTTCTGTACATCCCCAGCTCAAATTGCTAATCTTCCCTTCATTGCTCCTTGTGTTCATTCTCAAACTAAGCAGTGATTTAAACACTTTCAAGTTTCTCCCTCTTGAGGATGGAGGCTCCACTCACCTACAGAAAGACTGTCACTTTGTGGACTGTCCTGTTATCCCATCTGACCCATAGGAGAGGAGAAGACACCAGGACCTGGAGACTGGGAGTAGTTTGGGAAAGAATTCTGAGGGTGAGTTCTTCATGCAGCCTTGATGGACCACATGATTGTTACCTCCCCTTCACCTGCACATTAGGCAAGGACCTGGCCATGCCCATTTGAGGACAAACCTTATCCTAGGAATCTTCCAGAGAGCCCTCTAGAAGTCTTTACCCCTCCCCTTTCCACTACTCAGAGGTCTCGGCGGGGTCTAAGTCTGATATTTCAGCTGAAGCTACTGAAAACAGGTCTGGGGGAGCAAGGTCAGCACCCTCAGGGAACTAGTTAAAGATG
Source organism: Lyroderma lyra (assembly GCA_004026885.1). Classification (NCBI taxonomy): domain Eukaryota; kingdom Metazoa; phylum Chordata; class Mammalia; order Chiroptera; family Megadermatidae; genus Lyroderma; species Lyroderma lyra. Next base: position 5,020 of record PVJL010002860.1, on the reverse strand, counting down.
CCATTTCATGGGCCCCAGTGCAGACCTGCAGAATCAGAACTTCCTAGAGGGGGCCGCTGATCCCCAAGGGATCTGAATGCATGTTGAAGCTTCAGAAGAAGTGCTTATCCTGACCGACTTTCTTTGCTCGAGCCTGCTCCTACCTCTTTGGAGTGTTCTTTCCACTCAATAAACTATCTCTTTGTTTCACCACTTTACTTTTGTGTGTGTGTCGTTCAATTCTTTGCTTGAGATACCAAGAACCTGGACAACCTGTCAAAGAGGACTCCCCATTTTCCGAAATGAAAAAAATATAAAATTCACAAGGAACAAAGGACCTCAGAGAGCCAAAATAACTTTGATCAAAAACAAAACTTGAATATAATAGTTTGTGGAAGAAGAAGGCAAGATGGCGACTGGAGAGGAGGTCCCTAAAGCCTCTCCCAGAAAACACAATTGAACGGCTGCCCAGGAGCCAAGAAACAGGACCCTGAGTGACGAAACGGCTGTTGAGAAATCCATAAATCGCAAGTAAACACCTGAAGGTTGGAGAGAAGGGGGCAAGTAGGGGAGAGGGAAGTTGAGCAGAGACTGCAATAGGACACAATCACTGCTGACTATTCTGAGCGGCACAATTCGGGGGAGGGGAGAGACCATGGGGGAGCTGGACTTTGGAGCAGCATGCTGGGGATGGAGTTTGGGAGCCAGCCTCTGGAACTTTTGAGTAGTAGAAGGGCTGAGCGAGGACTCTGAACTGCAAAGATGACACCCCAGCTCTAGGCCCTTGGAGACCTACACAGGGCTGCAGTTCCTGTTCCCAGCCCATTGCAAAGGCGACCCTCTGTCTCAGGCCAGGCCCACAGTTTTGAACTTATGGAGCGTGCACTTCTTCGTGCACCCCAGGGTTCTGAAAGCAGTGTGAACCTGTAGACAGCCAGATGCTGAATCAGGGCTAGGAAGAAAGACTGATTTGATAGCATTTACCCGAGCCAGCAGAAACAAGCCTCGCCAGCAGAAACAGTTTCCCTAGCAAAGGGCAGAAGGCAGAGCTGCCCTTGGAGCACCTTTTCTTGACCTCTCCCCAGGATATATGCGCATAGCCTCCAAACACAGTATGAAATCAGAAACAAGAAACAAACAACGCCTGCTCCCCCAAAACTTGACCTCCAATGCCATCTACTGTCTGCCCTACAGCAAGACACCACAAAAGGAATAATCTGGGCACTGAACATAAAGCCCTCATGTCAAAGAGGAAGAACCCAGCAGATAGGATGAATTCTTTAAAAACTAAAACTACTCAGAAAGAACATGAAATTTACCCAGTAGACAGCTTCTTAGACTTGGAAGGGTCTGATTTAAGTGACAGAGAATTTAAAGCAGCCATTCTAAAGGCTGTGAGAGAAATGAAAACCTACTGGCAGAACACCATAGCTGAGATAAATAACATAAGAAAGGATATAAACGACATAGAAAAGGAACTCTGTGAACAAAAAGAACAATTTAACAAAGAAATTCAAAACATAAGAAAGAGACGGAAATGCAAGAAATAAATAATACGATAAAAGAAGTGAGAAATGAAATAACTGCCATAGGAAACAGGACCAACCAGATGGTGGAAAGAATTAGTGATAGCAAAGATCAGAACATGGATACAGCTCAGAAACAGGAAGAGAGGGAATATAGAACCAAAAGGATTGAAAGAACTCTGCAAGAATTATCCGACTCCATGAAACAAAACACATCAGGATAATAGGAATAGAAGAGGGGGCAGAGCAATCTACAGAGAGCATACTCAACAAATCATAGATGAGAACTTTCCAAACCTATGGAAAGATCTGGAACCCCAAGTTCAAGAAAAAAACAGGTCCACTAGAACCTGGACCCTAACAGATCTTCTCCAAGACACATGGTACTAAAGATGTCCAAAACTAAAGACAAAGACACAATTCTCAAGGCAGCCAGGGAAAAAAGAACTATAACATTTAGAGGAAAATCCATCAGGCTGACATCAGATTTCTCAGCAGAAACTCTACAAGCCAGGAGAGAGTGGAATCCAGTATTCAAAAATTTAAAAGAGAGAAACTTCCAGCCAAGAATGAATTACCCAGCAAAATTATCTTTCAGATATGAAGGTGGAATAAAGACCTTCTCAGACAAACAGAAACTGAGGGAATTTGCCAGCACGAGGTCAGCACTCCAAGAAATACTGAAGGAGGTTCTTCAGCCTGAAACAAAACATCAGGAAAAATGGAACAAAGCTGGGGCAATAAGAAAGAAACAAAAATAAGTAAACAAACAAACAAACAAAAACAAATAACAAAATAAGTAATGGCCACAGGAAATCCTCACATATCGATCATCACTCTAAATGTTAATGGACTGAACTCACCAATAAAAAGACACAGAGTAGCAAACTGGATTAAAAAACAGAATGCATCCATATGCTATCTCCAAGAAACACACCTCAGCTGTAAGGACAGACACAGACTCAGAGTGAAAGGATCGATACAATACTCCAAGCAAATGGTAAACAGAGAAAAGCAGGAGTGGCCATACTGATATCTGATGAAATAAACTTCAAATTTAAAAAGATAGTAAAAGACAAAGATGGTCATTACATAATGATTAAAGGCACAATGCAACAACAAGAAGAGTTGACACTAATCAACATGTGTGCTCCGAACTAGGATGCACCAAAATACACAAAGAAACTACTAACAGACTTGAAAGGAGAAACTGAATACACCATCATAGTGGGAGACTTAAACACCCCACTAACAGCCATGGACAGATCATCCAAACGGAAAATAAATAAGGAAATAACAGCTCTAAATGACACATTACAGCAATTGGACATCATTGACATTTACAGGACACTTCATCCAGCAAAAAGAGATTACACCTTCTTTTCTAGTGCACATGGAACATTCTCAAGGATAGACCACATGCTGGGACACAAAAGTCACCTCAGCAAAATCAATAAGATTGAAACCATACCAAGTGTATTCTCAGACCACAAAGCTTTGAAATTGGAAATCAACTGTAAAAGGAAAGCAGAAAAAAAACCACATATACATGGAGATTAAACAACAACTTATTGAAAAGGATTGGATAAAAGAACAAATAACAGATGAGATTAAAAATTTATAGAAACTAATGACAATGAAAATACAACGTATCAGAATTATTGGGACACAGCGAAAGCGGTAATAAGAGGGAAATTTATATCATTACAGGCCTACCTTAAGAAACAAGAAACATCACAAGCAAACATCTTAGCATCCCATCTTAAAGAACTAGAAAAAGAAGAGCAGACAAAACCCAAAGGCAGCAGAAGGAAAGAAATAATAAAAATTAAAGCAGAGCTAAACAAATTAGAGAACAGAAGGACAATAGAAAAAATTAATATAACGAAGAGCCGGTTCTTTGAGAAAATCAGCAAAATTGACAAACCCCTGGCGAGGCTAATCAAAGGATGAAAGGAAAGGACACAAATATCCAAAATTAGAAATGAAAGGGGAGAAATTACCACTGATACCACAGAAATACAAAGGATTATAAGAAAATATGAAGGACTTCATGCCACAAAATTTAACAACCTAGAAGAAGTGGACAAGTTTCTAGAAACTTATAGCCTGCCAAGACTGAACCAAGAAGAACTGGATAATCTGAATAGACCAATCAATCGCAATGAGATTGAAATGACTATCCATAATCTCCCTAAAGGCTAAAGGCCTGGACCAGATGGTTTCACCAACGAGTTCTACCAAGCACTCAAAGAATTAACACCTATCCTCCTCAGACTCTTCCAAAAAATTGAAGAGGAATCAATACTTCCTAACTCATTCTATGAGGCCAACATTACCCTAATACAAAATTGTGGCAAAGAAAACACAAAAAAAGAAAACTATAGTCCAATATCTCTGATGAACACAGATGTAAAAATCCTGAACAAAATATTAGCAAATAGAATACAACAATGCATCAAAAAGATCATACATCATGATCAAGTGGGATTCATCCCGGGAGCACAAGGATGGTTCAACATACGAAAATCAATCAATGTGATACACCACATAAACAAAATCAAAGACAAAGACCATATGGTCATTTCAATTGATGCAGAAAAAGCTTTTGACAAGGTACAACATCCATTTATGATCAGAACACTAAATAAAATAGATATAGAAGGAAAGTATCTCAACATAATAAAGGCCATATATGAGAGACCCTCGGCTAACATCATACTGAATGGAAAAAAGCTGAAACCTATTCCTCTAAAATCAGGAACAAGACAGGGATGCCCCCTGTCACCACTGCTATTTAATATACTATTAGAAGTTCTAGCCACAGCAATCAGGCAAGAAAAAGGAATCAAAGGTATCCAAATTGAGAAAGAAGAGGTCAAATTGTCACTATTTTCGGATGACATGATTCTTTATATAAAAAATTCCAAAGATTCCACCAGGAAACTATTAGAAACAATTAACGAATATAGTAAAGTTGCAGGATACAAAATCAATGAACAAAAATGAACAGCATTCCTTTATACAAACAATGAACCTTCAGAAAAAGAAATGAGGGAGTCAATTCCTTTTGCTATCACAACAAAAAGAATGAAATATCTGGGAATTAACTTAACAAAGAACGTGACAGACTTATACTCAGAAAACTATAAAACACTTTTGAAAGAAATTGGAACAGACTTTAAGAGGTGGAAAACTATCCCCTGTTCATGGATAGGAAGACTTAACATTGTTAAAATGGTCATTCTGCCCCAAGCAATCTACAGATTTAATGCAATACCCATCAAAATCCCACAATCATACTTTCATGAAATAGTAAAAGAATTATTAGATTTATATGGAACCATAAAAGACCTCAAATTGCCAAAGCAATACTACATAAAAAGAATAAGGCTGGTGGCATTACACTTCCTGACTTCTATTTATATTACAAAGCATCAATAGTCAAAACAGCTTGGTACTGGCAGAAGAACAGAAATAGAGACCAATGGAATAGAACTGAAAACCCAGAAATA